>CAJVPT010003790.1:0-14573 GCA_910592055.1 Acaulospora colombiana
AATTTTTATTGAATTGTTAATAAATAATTTTGTAATGAATTTTTAATGAATTATTAATAAATTATTGCCAGATTGTTAATAAATTATTTGACGAATTGTTAATAAATTTTTTGATAAATTGTTAATATGCTAATTTTTTTAATTGCTGAATTTTTAATTGCTGAATTTTTGATTGCTGAATTTTTTGTTGTCAAATTTTTGATTACTGAATTTTTGATTGCCATTTTATTGCCAAAATAGTAATATATTGAGTGGCAGCAATCAAACCGAATTTAGCAATATTTTTGTTATTAAATTTAATTAAATTTGATAATAATTCAGCTACTAAATAACACAATTTCAACTAGTGTAAGTTTTAGAATTAAGTATATGATACCTTATTTCTATTCTTTGGAAAGCTTTTTCTCTATAATGATATGATTGAATATATTGGTTATGAACTCAACTGCTTCAGTGTTGATATGTTTAAAGGTGATGTATAGTACTGTCTGATTCAAAAAAATTTGAAATTTGTTTTTTTTTATTACATGATAATAGTTATATGGAATCATGTAAACTTTTATTTACAATATATATAGTTTAATAAATGTATTTTTAAAAAATAAAGTTTAATATGAGATACACTTCTCATTATTTTCTATAATTAGTTTGCAATATCTTTTTATTGATTAAACCAATTCTATTAGAACAAATTTTGATATTTTCTTCCATTCCTCACCTATATACTATTTCAATTTATCCTGATTTTTTGGCATACATTTCTCCATGTTACTCTTGATAATACTCTATAGGTTTTCTATAGGATTTAAATTAGAACCATTTGAACCAGTTAATAATATCTAGTATATTTTTATCAATAAAAACTTTTTTTCAAGCAACTTGTATGCTTTAGGTCATTATCTTGCTGAAAGTATTACTTGTTACCAAGCATCATTTTAATCTTCAGAATATTTTTACAAAAAATTGGCATATAAAGACTAGTATTTATAATCTGTTGAAAAAAAAATAAAATTGATTTTTCCCTAATACAAAACTCTTCCTAAGCTAAAATCTTTATCCGACTTTACAGTATATAATGAATTGGTCATATGCCCTTGTTAGCAATAAATTATTTCTATAAATGTACTACCCAAGTGTTTGTAAAGAAACTTCACCAATCTTTTTTGACCAGCCATTTCTATCTGAATGCTCGTTAGAACTGACTTTTTTAAGTATTTTTAAATTTTCATAGATAGTTGAAAGAGAAAACTTTGCAAGTATATGTATTTTTTTTGCATCCTATATACCTTTATTCCACAATTGTAATAAAATCTTCTATTGACATTTTTTTTTTTTTGACTGATATTCAATATCTCCTTCCCATAAAACTAACTAAAGGTTGAGAAAATAACAACTGGTAATATAATACACAATTCTTGATTTTTTTTTTTTTATAAAAAATTTTTTTAATTAAGTAGCAACTGCATGACTTATAAAGATTTTTTTAAAAAAAAATTCCAGTTTTTTTTTAAACTAGACTGTATATTAGAGGGTCCAAGACTGATTTACTACTGGTGTTGGTGATAGCTTTCTTGACTTCGGTGATAGTTATAGGGGCTGTTGTAGGTATGTACCATTCAGAATTAATATCACTAATTAGTTAATATACTTGTTGCTATATTGTGTTTTTGTGTTTGAAGATATATCTGTGCTGGGTCCAAGTTCAGAAGTATTCTCTAACTTGTTCTTTTATTTTATCAGGGTCATTAATTAGCATATATTCTGTGCCAACTTTTTTGATTAGCTTGTTTGTGATAATACTTCTTTTAGAATTATCCAAGATTAATCTAAACATTTTTTTATTGTCTGTATTGAACTATTGGTTTCTTCTATTGCAAGAAGTAATAATGTTACTTCTATTTTTTTTCTTGATTTCATATTTCTTTACTACTTTTTTTAATTTAATAAACATGTCTATTTTTTCATTAGTTTTTTTTACCATTTGATCTGTGGTTTTTATTTACTTAGAAATAATATTATACATATGATGATTTTATACTATATATAGTAAATATATTATATACTATATATACTAACTAGCCTATTAAGGGAAACTATATGACACTCTTTTAATTTTTTCCAGAACACTTTTATAGAGTAATCTAATTATTAAACCATTGTATTTGCTCTAAGCTGTTTCAGGATTTAGAACTTTAATGTGGTTCGCAGATTTTTTCTCTTATCAAGGTCTCTTGATGATAAGCCACAGCAACTGGCTATGCTTTTAAGTATCCCACAGGTACAATGTTTACTCTCTTCAGAACTTCAACCTTCTTGACTTGCAGTAACTTCTTGCAGTCGGTAAAATTGTCAAGGTACTTAATACCAATCTGTTCTTTATTCTGGTTGATAACAAGATCAGTACCATTCTCCTTTACCTTATCAAGGTACAGATAAAATACTGATTATTTCACAATATCTGTAGACTAGCCTAATTCAATAAAGATTAGCTACAAATAACATCATATAGTAACAAATTCTTTTATTTCAGTTATTAATAAGATAACTAGGTCTATACACAATGATATTTACAGTTACCCAATAGAGTACTAAATTCATTGTAATGTAGTATTTTTATTTGACCCTCATGTGATATTAAACTCTGGACCTTATAATTGTGACCTGAAAGTACTATCACTGTATTATGGATCCACAGGTCATTTAAATTTATTATATATATAATAATTTTATTTAAAATTTCAATATATTATTGTTTATGTTTTATAAAAACATATGTCCAATTTTCATGTTTTTTCAATAGATAAATATTAAATTAAATATAAATACATTTATCTTTTCAATATTTTTAATTTCAAAAATATATTACTTAACTGAAAGTTAATATGTTAAAATTATAGGTCTTTAGAAAGATAATCAATTTTTATTAAAAATTTCAAAACTTCTTAAAATTCATAGAACAATTGTTTCTCATACAATTAAAAATTATCTTAATAGAAACAATTTTGTTACTCTTCCTAAAACTGAATGTCCAAAACTATTGACTTCTAAAGACAAAACCATTTTAAAAAAAATTGTTAAAAAAATAACAAGAAATCTGCAGAACAAATTAGAAATAAATTTATTGAAAAAACCAATATTAAAGTTTCTATCAAAACAATTAGAAGAAATTTGCATGAAATGAATATTTTTTCTCGTATATTAGCTCAAAAATCACTTTTAAATAATCAACAAAAAGAAAATCATCTAAAATAATATATTTAAAGAAAAGATTGAACAGTTCAAAAATGGAAAACTATTATATGGAGTGATAAAAGCAGATTTACAATATTTAAAAATAATGGTCCTGATCATATTTGAAGAATTCCTGGTACAAGATATAATATTAAAAATATGGTTTCAATAGTAAAATTTGGAGGTGGAAAAATAATGGTATGGAAATGTTTTTCAAATAAAGAATTAGATTCATTGGTGAAAGTAAGTGATAAATTAAATAAATTAGATTATATAAAAATACTTGAGAAACATTTATTATCTTTAATTAATAGTAATTTTAATTATAAGGGATATTTGTTTCAAAATGATAATGCTCTAATTCATATAGCTAAAGATGTTCAACAATGGATTTTAGAAAATAAAATTAGGATTTTACCTGATTAGCCAAGTCAATCTCCTAATTTAAATCCAATTGAATATTTGGTGTCTGAATTGGAAAGAAAAATAAGAAATAGATCAGAAAATATAAAAAATTTAAAAAAATTAGAAACTGCATTACAAGAAAAATAAAATAAAATTTCAAAAAATCAATTAATTAATTATATAAAAAGTATGTCACGAAGAATAGAAGCAGTTATTAAGAATAATGGGTGATCAATAGAATATTGATTTATATATAGATATTTCATTACATAAAATATAACATTAAAATTTTAAATAAAATTATTATATAAAATTTTATATAATTAATAAATAAATAATGTGTAATACTTTTGT
The DNA here is from genome assembly GCA_910592055.1 of Acaulospora colombiana. Lineage (NCBI taxonomy): Eukaryota > Fungi > Glomeromycota > Glomeromycetes > Diversisporales > Acaulosporaceae > Acaulospora > Acaulospora colombiana. Next base: position 3,991 of record CAJVPT010003790.1, read on the forward strand.
CCAGGTAATGTATCTCATTGATATACAATATATATAGACTGCTTAATAGATAGCTTCATAATTCTTATTTTTGATCTTACCTTAATCAATAATATATTGAACCAACTTCCTACTTGCTTCTTTTCATATATCTAGTCTTTTAAAGCTCATTTCCAAATACAAAAATATATGATCAGTAGTCTTTTTATAAGTTCTACCTCTAATACAAGTAGTTGTTTTATAAACTTCTAGCTTTTGCTTCTTAAGTGTCTGTAATATAGGAAGCTTATTATAAATAAGATTTATTAAAAAGCTTTTATCCTTATTGTTCTTAAAAGATATATAAAATGTATGGTATATATTAAACTGGTTTCAAAAAACTATCTAGTTTATCTCAGTTTCCTCTTTGCTTCATTAATTTCAGATATACCTTTGATTATTCTAGTCAAGATTAATTTTTCTTTAATTCTATTCTTTAATGAACTTCCAGATACCAATGTTAATGGCCAGGCCTTTTTATATAACTATAAAAAAGACTATACTTATTTCTGATATATGCTACCATTTTATTGAATTTTTTTTTTCAAACTAATATTACTAATATATTTGTCATATTATTAAAATAGTCTTCTTTATGTTATGAGCTTTTTTTAATATTAGAATAAGACTTTTTTTCTTAATCAGATTTTTGATTCTTGTTAAAAGTAATTAGTTGGCTGTTTTGGTCCATTTTCTTAATGATATACTGTAAATAGTTATATCTATATGGTATTTCATATTTTAATAACTACATTGCAATTGTAAAAATAGTAACATTAACATCTTGAGATAAAATATAAAATATAATCAATATTGTTAATATTTTCATTCTTACTACTGAAGGCTATAATAATCTTTTTGCTGAAAATTGGGTATCAATAGTATTGTTATAAGTTTAAATTCAAGCAAAATCTATTTGATATTCTATTTCAATATCTCTTGTTTCTTTCTTAAAGGATTCATTAATGTAAAAAGTAAAGTTTTTAAGTTCATTGTTTTGATTAAATCTAAAAGTATCAATTTGTTTTCTAATATATTATTTTGAATAAATAGTTTGTTCTATTAATAAAATATATCAGTTCTCTATCACTACTTTTTTATATATTGTTGTTACATCCCAAGTATCAAGTCTGTATTGTTTTGAGTTATCAAAATCCAATCTGTGGAATTGCCAAAAAACAGTAATAATTTTTTTATTTATATACTTTTTGATTTATTGAGTTGAGGCAGAAGATATGTATCTGAAGATGAGACTATTGATATCTGTTTAAATAGATTTGGATAATATAAGGTCAAATTATCAATATGATTATAATTGAGTTAATATAGGATAAAAATCATATTTCCTTAAGCTATCTTGACTTTTATTATTATATCTCTTGAAAGATTGATAGTAATTCTCCAATAACTCTTTTTTTTTTTTCAGTATATTTGATAATTGTTCTGTTTATATTTAATAGTTGCATTATTATAAATTTTTCAATAAGCTTCTAAGTAAGTCCTGTTTTTCTATAACTTGAAAAATATCTTGCTTATACTATTTAGAAATATAACCTTTCTGTTTTCAAAAAATATTTGGACTACATTCTATTCTCTAATTGATTCTATATTTAGTTAATTAATTGATCCAAAAACATTATATTGTATTTTTTAAGGGATGTTTTAGCTTTTTATAGTCATATTCCTCAAGAATTGATTTAATAGAAAGTAAACCATCATTGACTTGAAAAAGGTTTTTTTATCTTTAACTTTAATATATACTTTATTATAAGATTGTTAATCAGTACCAAAGTGATAGTAGTGAAATTACCTTTATCAAATAAAGCAACTTTTGTTAAATATTCCAAGATATTTTTAGGTTTTCAGTATTTTAGCTAATTTTATTTAAAATGAATAAGCATTACTATTTCTAGATTTTTTGGATTGTTCAGCTGATAGAAGAGAAAATTTATATGATTTTCAAGTTGAATTTTCTATGCACTCTTAAGGTCTAATATTTTCTTGTTATAAATATAATTATTTAATATTATGCTATAAACAAGGACTTTGTTCTTAAAAGTTTTTTTGTATATTGTTATAAGCTTATTGTATATCTTTTTTTCAATATGTATATGCTATATAAAGTATTCTATTTAGAAAATCAAAACTCTATTAATAATATATTTGATATATTTCTCAGGTATGGTTTTTTTTACTAATTGTTAAATTTATAGATCTAATTTTAGCCTTCAACAAGTTAATTGTATTCTTGTTATTGTGTCTTTTTTCAAATTAAACTTCCAGAAATCATGTCTAATATTCTTTGCTTATTTCTTTGACTTTTGTCTTGTTAGTATCAGTATGACACTAGTCAAAATTATATTATTTAACTGTTGAATTTGACAAAAATTAATAATAAAAAAATTGATGAATTATTTATAATTACTGCTACTCAGCATTAAAAATATCAGCATACTGTAAAAAAAAAAAATTCTGCACAAAATTTGATAATTTTGTGGCAAAAAAAAATTTTACATACTATAACAAAAAATTTTTTTTGTATACTGCAGTAAAAAATTTGACAAAAAAATTGATACTGTAACAAAAAATTTAGCAAAAAAATTGATACTGTAGCAAAAAATTTGACAAAAAAAATTACTGAGAAAAAAAATTCAGCAAAAAATTGATACTGTGACAAAAAATTTTACAAAAAAATTACTGTAACAAAAAAAAATTTTTTGCATACTGTGATAAAAAATTTGGCAAAAAAATTGATACTGCAGCAAAAAATTCAGCAAAAAAATTGATACTGTGCAAAAAATTTAACAAAAAAATTATGGTGAAAAAAAAATTTGACAAAAAATTAATATTGTGGCAAAAAATTTGACAAAAAAATTATTGTGGCAAAAAATTTAAATTTTACAAAAAAAATTACAAAATCAATTTATTAAATTATTCATCATTTTCCTCTTCCTTTTTTTTCTCCTCTTTCTTCTTTTCCACTTGTTTTTCTTTTTTCTTTAAAGATCTTAGCTTGACTCTTTTAAAACTAGCTTCAATTGATTTTATTTTCTGAGATATTTCACTTTTTTTTTCTAATCTCACTATTCTTTGAATTTTATCCATTTATGCACTTTCCCTAGTTTGTTTTCACCCTCTAAATACATTAATAATTTCTAATATTTAGTAATTTTTTGTCTTTTGAATTTAACTGTTGATTTTTTACCTTTACCTGTTTTTTTTCTTGTTCACATTTCGAAATTTCTTTCAAACTATATGCCCAATTCAGCAAGCCTTCTGATAATATCACATCATAGAAATATAAATCATTATAATATCATTTACAAGTTGGCTAAAACACTTGAATTTATTTCAAATATTCATCCAAATATTTCAACAAATTCTTTAATTATAAATAATTATGATTAATATTGTAATTATTTAGCATATAATATTTTGCTGAAAAATATCTCTTCAGAATGTTAATTGTAATTATATATATTTATTCTTCTTTTAGTGGGATTTTCAGATCAGTCTCACTTTTTTCAAGTAAATGCACATTTGTTTTTTTAATTATATTATTAATTCATTCTGATATTTGATAACTTTATTTGACCTTTATTCAACAAGTAATTGTGTACTATACTTTTAATTCTTCATGTTTTTTTTTTTTAATTATTTGTTAAAAATCAATACTTTAAGATAGTGTAAATGCAAAATATTATTAATCCTACTTCATTTAACTAATTATTTGCATATAAATGACAATTGTTCACTTCCAGTTTCTATTTTTTGATATTTTTCTCTTTAATAGTAATATAAAGCATCTAACTATTTATTTATTTACTTTCATGAGAGATTAAAATGTGAAATTATATATTTTATTAATTTGGATATCTACTTTCATAATATTTTTTTATTCACATTACTCAAAAAACTTTATCTATTCTTAATCTATATTCATCAGAAATAGTTTTCATTAAGGCCTTCAGTTCTTCTCTTACTTTTTCTGGTTTTAGCTTATCTTTGGTAATCAGTTTTGCCTTTTTACTACTTCTTCTAAGTTGATTCTTCTGTACTTTCCTAAATTTAGCAAACTTTCAGATTCTAATATGTCAGTTACTCTAGATTCTACAACAACTATAGGATCAAGTTCAGGTTCCACAGATTTGAGCTAAACAATTTCCTTTTTTAAATCTTCCATTTTATTTTTTTGCTATTCGAATTCTTTGGAAAACTTGTTATTAATATATTCCATTAGGTTTAATTGTTTTACAAATTCAATATTTTCTCTTTCTAGTTTTTTGATTTGCAAAATATAATTCATTATTTTTTAAATAAATTGTTTAATTAATAAAGATAAATCTTAATATTTAGCAATAATTTAATTCTAATTTTTTTCAATATTTTATCTGGTTCAAGTTTTGAGTGACAATTTAACTTTTGGCATTAATATTTGTACAACTTCAGATATCAATATTTCAGATAATACAATAGATGACATTCTTTTAAGCAATTAGGTAGTTATAGTATGAATTAAAAATTTGATATCAGGTGTTACTGAATAAACTGTTGTCACTTCTAATGCAGTTGATATGAAGAAAGTTTACAATAGCAGTGAAGGTTATGAAGATTGCGAAATTAAAGATATCTATTCTCTATAAAAAGCATATCCAGTTGATTTTTTTTGTTCAACCATTTTAGGATTGAAAAAAAATATTAAATTAAAGAGATATTTAAATAAAATTATTCATATTGTTTTAATACAATTTGGAACTGTTATAATATTATACTATTATTTATTATATTTAGAGTTATATACTATATTATAATACTGTATATATTATTCATCATATTATGCTTATATTATATTACAATTTAAAGTTATTTAATATATCAATCACAACTTTGCATTATAAATTACTATTTATCAATTTTTAAAATGTCAAAAAAGTATTCAATTTCAATTTTATTTAATAAAAGTTTAAGAAAAAATCCTAAAAAAGTCAAAATTATTTGCAATTGTAGTAAATATAATGGATCACTTATTAACCCATAAACAGAATTTTCCTATAGATATCAAAAAACAAAAGATAAAATATTCAACAAATGAAGAATTCATATTTCAATATAGAATGAGAAATATTTCATCAATTCAAATTATATTATTTAACAACAATCAACAAAATCTAAGATTGAATAATATAAATTCTAAAAATAATAATTTGAAATTGATAATAATAAAGAAATAGATGATATATTTGAAGATTATTTGATACTAAAATATAAATTTTCATCAAATTCTAGCAAATTTTTAGATAGTTATTTTATATAAATTTTGTTATGGATTATGAACTATAGAATTCAATTTAATTTATTGAATAGCCAATAGATACATTGCTAAAATTTATAAAATTAATGTTAATTGAAATTGATGATGAAGAATTTGAGCTCTTTTGTGAGTTTTTGTATGCCATTAACAATAAACTTGAATTATCATATCAGTTTATTAATTTTGTGATATGTTAAATATATCATAAATTGTATAGATAGAATAATATTTTTGATTTTTAAAAAAACAATTGGCTATCTGTATTTATATTTAATTTTCTAATTTGGCAATAAAATAAAGAAAAACTTGCAATTCTTTATAATCTACACAATTAGAATTATTAAATGAAAATATAATTAATTACCCCAATTTAGTTTTTCTGTATTCTATTATTTGATATCTATTGTTATAAATATATCAAAATCTGAATTTTGAATCTAATTTTTGATATTAGATAGATCAATTAAGTATTAATGAACTTCTATATGATATCTATGATAATGATATTTGAAAACTTTTAAAGATGAAAACTCAGAATTATTTTTTAGCAAAGAGATAACTGATTCATATTTGAGATTGATACTAAATATTGATTGGTTTCAACTATTCGATAATAAAACACATAGTATTGGAATATATATAAAGATAGATCCCTAAAGAGAGAGGCAAAGACAAAATTCAAATGTTCCTTACTAGGAAACATTATAATTGTTAAATTAATAATGATAAAAAACTATTTATAATTGTTTTCTATTATCAAAATTATATATTTATAATATTATAAGATACTTATTTCGCTGATCCTCTGACCACACACAAAAAAAATGTTCACAAGAAGTTTTATACTTATTTGCTAATAAAGTCTTTATACTTTCATTAAAACAACTTGAAGCTTGTCTTTATGTATCTCTCTTACCTTCCCTTACTTGTTTATAAACTTCTTTGAATAAAAACTTGAGCCTCTAGTAGCCTGAAAAGACTCAAGTACACACTTTCTTTACTAAGGACAAAAAGGTTCTAGGAAGTAAAAGGACTGACAAGTGGAGTGTCACCTTATAGAGCTAGAAGTGACAACAATAGAGGTTTTGTTGGCAGGGGAAGGCTTATTATCCATCTTCTCACATACTGTCTTATACCCTCTTAAAGTGTCTACTATTTTTTACAATTTTTTTGGGAGATTTTGCCTATCTCAGTTTGATCCTGAATTTTTGGTAGCACAATGTCACATGGCATCTGATTGATTGACATGAAACACGTTAGTAATAGAATGTAAACAAGCTCCTATTGATCATTTCACGTGTTCTGATAATGTCATTGATGACAGAAAAAGTTGATTGGTGCCTCACATCTGATCACTCCTCCAATTGGGTTAATCTATAGATCAAGTACCATGAGGCCAATAAGATACAAGCAACAAGTTCCCAGGTGGTAAAAAAGCTGCTATTTGTTCAAGTTGAAGTCTTTCTCTTCTATCATTTCAGTCAGGCAAAATTCAAGATCAAGGTTTCCCTCTTATCCCAGTCAGGTAATAAGACTAAATAGTCTCTAGTCCATACTAAGCTTCAATTCTTTGGTTATAGTTGAGAATGCATTTCTCCAAAAGTTGTTAAAGGATATTGCAATCAACGAGGATCCTTACCACTATTGAGAATCTCATACTATTACAAGGCAAAAGAATTATTAGGGAATCTGACCTTTTGGATAATAGAAGATGTATACCAGTAAAATTTCTTTAATTAGGCATGGCTGCTGGAAGGTATTATACTAAAACAATATGACCTAGTTCCTACTAGGTCACATAAGAATCTGGGGTCTATCATAAGTCATTTGTCTATTGCAGGTAGATAAAAAATCATTGCCTAAAGAAGGTTGGGACTAAGTGTTCTAGAAGTAAAGGCTTTTACTAGGTAATAAGTCTTCTTAGATGATACACAATAAGAAAATCAAGATCAAGAATAGATAAGTTCCTCAAATGGTCAGGAAAAGAAAGGATATCCCAATTGGGTATTTCTTATTAAGAAGAGGTCTTGAGAAGCAGATCTTTGGAGGAAGTTGGAAATATTTTTTTCAATTTTACTTTTTCACTTTCTTGTTGTCTGTTTAGATATTTTTAGATATCTCCTCTTCCCTTTTTTCAACCCATCCTTTTGTAGTTTCCTGTATTCCAGTGGCTTGATACGATATATAACAGTGACAACCTGCTGGCAATGATGCAATGAACTAGGAGGGTTTTCATCCAAAGACACTGCAGAGTGAAATATTGTTCCCAAGGCCAAACTTGGAGGCTTTTATGCTTAAGACGAGTTAGTTAGATTAGAATAATAGTTTAGCAGTAGTATATATTATACTGCTTGAATGAAAATATACTTGTGTTTTCAATTGATTAATAAACTGACATCTAACCTGGCTACGGGTATTCAAAAAAAATTTTTTTTATTTATTTATAATATTTCTAAAGTTTTGTTCCTATTAAAATGAAGAGCTATGAATTTTATCTCTCAAAAAAAAACATAATTGATCTGCAAAATTTTATATACTAAATACTTTAAGGATCCATTATTAGTTATATATGTAACCTGCTGGTGAAAAAGAAGATTTCTTCCGAGGTTCAAGTAAAGCAAGAAGGCTATCCCAATCAGACAGATCCCTTTTGAGAAGAGGTTGTTTTTATTTTTGGATTTTTTTGGTGGGTCTTGAATTGTCCCCTTTCTCAAATCATTTTTCCCCTTTTCCCTTTTAACTTAGCAATTTGTTGGTTTTCGGGCAATCTACAATGACAACTGTTGGCAATGATCCTGATAGATAGAGATTATTACCAATCTATTAGGGGAGTAAAATATTGTTCCCAAAATCTAACTTAGAGTACTTTTGTATGAAGACGAGTTAGTTATTTTGTGAAAGTCTGTAAAATATTGTAAATCCATTTTCAATTTTTCAATAAAGACATGCCATTGTGGCATGATTGCAGGTTAAAAAAAAAAAAAAAAAAAAAAAAAAAGTTATATATGTAACCTGCAAGTCAATAGTGCAGTGGGTACACTTCCAGGTCACCATCCACAAGTTACTGGTTCTATCCCACCTAGGAACAGTTTCTGCAATATAGGTTATATTGTACAAGATGCATACTTATCACTACATGCATCTTTGTACTCACAAATAACCTATAGATTTCTATTATCCGACCACGATATAAAAATTAAGGTCATTCAAGCCTTGACTAATTTTAGTGCTAAAGAAAAAATCTTCGATATACCTGCCATCTAGAATATGCAAAGATCCAAGACAAGTTAGAAAAAATGTCAATCAGCTCAAGCCTCTTAATGAATATGGGAAGGATATCCACCTCTTGTCAAAACTACATCCTATAGGAGATAAGAAAGACTTCAGTCACTTGTACCTGTCAAAATGTAACAGGTTATAACAATAATTAATGGGAGACCTTTATAATTACAAAACAAATGGCTATCAAAGAGAACAGCTATTGCAGAAGCTGGTAGTTAGCATTAGCATCATGTTGGGAGCCAGCAGGGACAGACCTTGGGAGAAGAAATTTGGAAACTATCACCAAGATAACCAATCCAATTGAAAGAGCAATCTGTTACGAGGTATCAAGAGAAACCCTTGTTAGGCCAACTTGCAAGAGTGGTTAAAAATGAAGCAATAGAAGGCTACATGCTACCCAATTATGTGATATCATTGAATCACCTGGATATCAAGAACATGGCTGAAGGATTGTGCCATCTAAGTTTCAATTAGCATGCGAAGAATCCAAACACAGTAGAAATCATTCATGATACCCATGACCATCGAACGATATACAAGACCTCACTAAGGAACACATAACATAAGTTCTTTGAAAAATAATAAAAAGTCTATAGCAGATCTTTGGAACACTACAATCCTAGGTAGAGCAGGACAACTATTGAAAATGGTATTACTATATGGTAAAATTGACGGACTTGGCTAGGATAGGTAGTTTAAGAAGGTTATACAAATTGCTCATATAATCTAAAAATATACTACTGATTCCTCAATAAAGATTCATTCTGTCAGTTGAACTAGTTAAAAAAAAAAAATTGGTTATATATATAACTATTGCAAAATTGCCATGTGAAATATGATTTAAACATGAAATATATTGATTTTTGCATATTACTAGGATTTAATTAATCAAGTTTACACCAAATAAACTATTACTTTTTTTCAATTGTCAACTAATTGATATAACTATGGCAAGGAATAAAGCATGATTCAACTGCTAAAAATGAAGAAAAAAAAATAATTCAGGTAGTTTTAATTCTAATTTCATGCAATATTCCTACTACATAAAAAGTGTATGGATATATTTCAGTACTAGTGTCATGTTATTGTTACAAGAAGAATTCCAATTATGAAAATAATAATTATAATTTTAGAAATTGGAGGATATAAATGAATAGTTTATACTGAGAGATTTGACAATACATAAATATGATTCTATTGAATAGAGACATTATAACTCAAATGCAGCATGAAAATGTTTTGTCAGTGAAAATCATACCAGATAGTATGAATTCCTTTATCTACCTTATTTTGATTCAATTTGATATTTAATTATCAATTCTATATACTATCTTTTCTTAGATATTGGTAAATGGCTTGTTAAATAAATATGGATCAAAGAAAGGATATTGACGAATAATATGTTGAATAAAATATAATTAATAATAGAAAATTTTTAAGCACCATTAGATATTGACCAAATTTTGAGAAAAGTAAATATTGACAAAGAATTTTTAAACTTTATAACTAATTAATGGAGAAATTTTTTTATAATATATGCAACTATTATTTTATGAAAACATCTTTCAGATATGGATCATCAAATTCTAATAAATTTTGTCAAGATTTGTCAAATCTTAGTATACTGAATTTTAAGATAAAATTTATTAAATGAGGTTTACGAAAGATTAGTTACAATAATTAAAGTAATAGAATAAAAATATGAAAAAGAAATTTCTTGTTTTGGAATTTCTTCAATAAGACTTTATTGATTTGTTTTATTTGTAATACCTCTAATATTGTGTATATATATATATATTTTTTTTAATCCGTCATCAGGCTGGCATGGCTTATTTTTATTGTGTATTTAAAATATTATACAATTTCAAAGATTTTCACATGACAGCTTACCCGTTTTAGAAGTTTAACTTCTCTAGATGCAACTTAGGAGATGATATTTTGCTCTCTTAATAACTTGGATTATCCTTTAGCT
>CAJVPT010003791.1:0-14573 GCA_910592055.1 Acaulospora colombiana
TAGAACCATTTCATTGCTAGTGGGTTTGGGAATAAGTTGTATGTCAACTTCATTTAGATTGTTAAGAAGGTAGAAGAGATTGTTGTTTTTCTTATACCATATTGATTTTATTATTTCAATTGGTTTGCTTTTGATACAGGGTTGAGTCTGACATTGGCATTGATTTAGTTGATTTGTATTCTCATCTGCAATGTAGTGTTGTCCTCTAATTGTTTCTTTATTGTTGTAATTCTTTCTCATTTTTATGAATTCTGTGTAATTTGCATTTTTAAAAGCCCAGAAAAGAGGTTTTGGATTAAGAAGAGGTAATGTGTTACCAGTTGTTGTGGAAAAGTTTTCTTTGAGGTCAGTGTATCAACTGGGAATACGACCAGGAGTAACTCGTCCTATTTTTGTATGGAGTTCATCCCATGAATTTATGTTGAATTTGTTGTATTGTGTGATCTGTCGGACTATTTTAATGTTGTGTCTTGATAAGTGTAGGGCTATTGTCTTGTTTATTTTGGTGTGAAGACCTATGGACAGCCATGCATCCTCGTGTGAAAAGGGACATGGATTTGGGCAGATGTTTATTTTGTAATCTGCTGCAATATGGGCTGCTTCTATGATCCAGGATTGTTCAAAATATTGGGGATGGCAGATCAGACATAGCCAGATTGCACTGCTAATTTGGATTGATAGGATTTCTTGTTGAATGAAGGGGGTGGTTTTTTTGTTTACTAGAATGGTAACTAGTAATTTGACTAGTGTAATTGACTTCTGATTCTTGAGGGCTGTTGAATTGATGCCAGCTTGTGAGAAGTAGGCTCTATTTGATAGGGTGCGTTCTATACTCAATTTTTTTTTATTGCTTTGTTGAATGATGTTTGAAGTGTATTAATATCGTGTTTTCTTAAAAGCGTGACTTGAAGGGCATAGTCAATCTGAGCTGGGATGACCCATTGTGAAACTTGCTTTGTGATGGAGCCATTCCACATTTTCTGGCTAGCAATACTTTTGATGAATTCATTTGATTTCTTTAGGAGCCTTCATTTTGTTGACAAGTCTGAGGACTGACCAGATAGGTAGATTTCTAGATATTTGATATCTTGTTCGAATGGTTTGGATGTAATCTCTATGTCCTCTACTTTTAAGGTTTGTTTACGTTTGTTGCTTTTCCAGGAGTGGTTTGTTATTAGATCAGTCTTTGCTTTATTACAGGTTATGTGGTTCATTTTGAGAAATGATGTGAATATGTCAGTCGCTTTCTGTAGGGTTGCTAGTGTTTGTGTGAAAATTGCGACATCATCAATGTAAGTGAAGATGTTGTTGTTATGTGGCAGGATCGTTTGTATTTTCGTGATAACTGGGTCATAAAAAATGACCCATAACAAAGGTGCTATAGTTTCTCCTTGGTCCAGTCCTTGTGAAACTAATATGGGGTGGGTCAGGTTGTAGTAGGAGATGAACTGAAGTGACCGGTTCATTAATAGTTTCATGATAATGTTGGTGAATTTTGTAGGTAGTTTTATTCTTTTCATGGCAGACTCAAGGCTTTTGAGGTTGACTGAATTATATGCCTTTGAGATATTGAAAGAGGCTAGCCAGTATTTTTTGCCATGGTTTGTATAGATGCTGATAAGTGACCTGATGATGGCTAGTGGTTTGAGAGTACTTTGATCTTTTGTACCAGTGAAATTGGATGATAATAGAATATCAATCTCAACTATTATTGATAATAATCGTTTGTTGAAGATTTTGATGAAGATTTTTCTACTTGTCTCTATGAGGGCAATCAGTCTGGTGCCAGTTAAATTGTGGGACCAGATAAGTTTTTTTGATAAAAGTGTAATGATAGATCGTTTCCATGCTCTAGGGGGATTTTCGTTTCTTAATATTTTATTAAAGAGCTCTTTTAGTGTACTGAGAGCTGAGGTTCCTATATGTTTCCACACTTTATAGGAAACCTTGCTAGGGCCTGGGGCTTTGTTTGTTGAAAATGAATTTATCGACTCTTCTAAGTCCTGTAGTGTGATGGTGTTAAGGAGGTCTTGGTAAATTTCATCTCTTAGTTGCTGTTTTGGTGTATAGTCTTGTTGCCATGTTTTATTGATTATGAATTCTTTGGATGTAAGTAGTTTTTTGAAGTGATTTGTGATGATATCAGCTAGGACTTCAGGGTCATCTTGCAATTGTTGTCCATCAGTTAAAATTGAGAGGTCAAGAGATGGTTTGATATCATTGAAGACTATTTTGATGTAATATTTGGGTCTATTTCAGAAGTTTGCAAAATTTTCCTTAATTCTTTTTTGAATGTTATTAGCTATTAAAGATGCCATCTTTTTTTGTTTTTCTATGATAAGAATTCGGAGTGTTTTTTTGAGTAATCTTGGGCTGGGAGGAGATTGCAATACTCGTTGGTGAAACTTCTCAGCTTTTTTGTATAAAGTGATGACCAATATATTGGATCTGCTTTTCTTGAGAGCTACCTTGATATATTTTATAGCCTCATTGATTTCTGGGAAAAGATTTCTTTTGTTTTTTGTTAAAGTCTGTAATTTTCTGATCGGTATATTTTTATTGAGGGCTTGGATAATTATACTTTTGAATATAGACCATGAGGAAGCGGGGAGGTAATCAAGTTGTAGAGTAATATCTTCTTTAAATGATACCAATTGTTTGTGTGTTGCTTTATTGAACTGATATGCCTTTGTTGTGAATTTTATTCTCTGTGGTTTGTATTCAAACCAGTTAAATATTATTTTGATCTGTTTGTGGTTAGATGTTATAGATGCTGGATCAGATACATTGTAACTTAGCATTTTGCTTGCCAGGTTTGGAGTGAACCAAACTTGATCAATTCTTGAGACACTTGTTAAGGTGAGATGTGTGTATTCATGTTCCTTGTCAAAAGCCTTCATTGCATCAATTAAATTGTGAAGATAATTATATATTTTTCTTTTTTTGTTGTTCGTGGGTGCATTTATTGATGGTGTTGTTTTTGAGAAAGTGTTGAAGTTTCCAGCTATAATTATTTTGGTTTTGTTGTTGAAGATGAATTCGTGGAGTGATGAAATTGCTTTGTTTCTGGATTGATTATCATGTAGGAGATATAAAGCGATTATTGTTATCTCTATTTTTGGTTTAAATTTAAACTATGTTGCACACCAATATTCATTTTGTGTGTATGTCTTAAAAATGTCATTCGTTATTCTGTTAGAGATAAGGATACATGTTCCATTGCTTGAAGTGTTGTTGGGTTGGCTTGAGGTTATAGTATAGTTGTTGATTTTTTTGGAAAGGGGACAATAATTTGTGTGTTTTGTTTCAATACATATTATTATATCTCTTGCATTAGGTTGAGAGTCTATAAAGCATTGTAGTTTTCCTTGTTGGTTTAGGCCTTGCGTGTTAATTGTGATTAAGGTGAGGAGGTTGCAGATTTGATGTTGTGGTATTGATGTATTATTATTCAGACTAAAGGAGTGACTATCATTGCTACTACTAATGTTCATTAAAACAGGGTGGGGAGGAGAGTTATCTCTGGGTCAGGTAGCTCTGGTTTGTTGATAAAGTCATCTGGTAGTTGGGTGAAATAAAAGTAGTTGCTGAGTTCATTGGTATGTTTCGGTAGGGATTCATCTTCTATGATGGAGAGGGTAATGTTAATTCAGTTGTTTTTAAGAAAGAAATTGCTTCTTCAAGGGTGGGAAGGTCAGGTAGTACTGGTTGAATCCATTCTTGTAGTATTTGTCTGTGGTATGTCATTTTGATCTTGTTTAGAGTTTCCTTGAATTTGGATGACTTTTTGTATAAGTCTTCCTTCAAGATATTGCGATCTTCCTTGATGAGCTCTAATGATGCTGGTATGGGAGATTTTTTTATTTGAGTTAGATTGGCAGCTATTCATTCAGGTCCTAGTGAAAGCTGAAATCTGAATCTTGCACTCAGCAATTCTAGGAGTGAATTTACCTCGCTTTGCTCCTGAATTGGGAGTGTGACATTAAAATCCTCATTGATTTGATGTGGTATAGGAAGAGCTTGTTTTGTTCTAATATAGTCAAAAGGTAGGACTCTAACTGCGAAGTTGTGCTCTCGTAGTAATTGTGTGATATCTCTTTTGACTATTGGGTTGTTATCTACTGGGAAGTGTATAGCGAGTTCTGTAAACAATTCAATGTATGAGGCTGGAAGCTGTTGTTTGGGGGAGAGAAGTTGAAGTATGATTCTGGAAGTTTTCCTGAAACATAGTAAAAGTCCCTGCGTTCTATTACTAATGCTTTTAAATCTTTTAGTTGGGCTCTGTGTTTTAATGGGAAGAGGTTCTTGACTTCTGGAATGAGGTTTTCAGGCTCATGTGGGAGCTCGAGTTTTTTCTTAAAATATGATTCCAGAAGATGGTCAAAGTTATAGTATGTTTGCAGGCTTTTGGCTGTTTGCGCTAGAAGTCGTGGAGATGAGTTGGGGATAGAATGGGGTAGTTTGATTTTTATATTTGCAGGGATGAGGTCAGATGAGGCAGGAAGTTCAGGTAGTTTGTTTTTGATCATTTCTTTGCTGTGTTTGAGAATGTTGTGGTAGTCAACTTTTGAAGATAATGAATCCATAAAATAGTTGAACCCATACTCGAGTAGTGCTGTGACTTGCCAGTGTTTTAGATCTATCAGATCCCTGGTTTTGAGGTAAGCTATGAATAAAGCCTTGTTAATGATGTTTCTGATTTTGCATTTTGTTGCTCTAGTAATAAAGGTAATGTTATGTTTATTGCAATAGTTATTATAGTATTGTTTTTCAATTTCTTCATATTGTAACTGATGTTTGCCTTTGATTAATTCTGTCTATGTAAATATGCGGAAAAAGGTCCTGTCCCTAAGCTCTATTTTGGTGAATATCATCTTTAGGTTTTCAGGGGCTCTGATGGGAGCTTCTTGTTTGATAGTTAGAAAGAAATTAACTATTACCTCTGGTTTGCGTGTGAAGGTGTCCAGTCCTTGGCAAATTTCCAGGAGTGCTTTGTAATTTTTCAAGGGGTCAGCAAGTCTAATGTCTGATTTGTTATTGATTTGATTAGCCCACGAAGTTGTGGAATTCTTTGAAGGCCTTTCTGATTGGTTTGTTATGGCATCATTTGTCACTGCTTGTGGTTAGTTCATATATTGTTGATCGGTGTCTTTCTCTTTACTCCTTTTGGACAGATTGGGCTGGTTAACATGTGTGTATTGCATGTGGGCTGACAAGGGGGTAGGTTAGTTTGTTTCTACTTGCATATCATTGTCGCAAATCATTTTCTCAGTTGGGACAGGTGTATTTGAAGGAGATATGAGGTTTTGGGTTTTTTGTTTCAAGAGAAAAGTGTTGAAATTTTCATCCGTTATTATATCAAGTTTGCTCCAAGAGATGTGAAGGCTGTAGCTCAGTTTTTTGATCATAACTTCTTTTATGACTAGCTTACGATTCTCATCTGTTAGTTTGAAGGTTTGTTGAAAGTCCAAAAATGTGTTAAGAGTGGTTATGGTCATGGGTTCAAGGGTGGAGATATTGATATTGGTGCGAAGGCTTGAAAGTCTGTTTCTTTGAACTGTTTCGAATGTGGCTACTATTACTTTAAACTTGGCTTGTTCATTCTCCGAACTTCTGATAGATGTGAGCCAAATGGGTGGGCAGTTTCCGAGATTTGGAAGAAGGTGGGATGTGGATGGGTCAGTGATGAAAAGTTTTTTTTTTGTGTTTTTGTAATAAATTATTGCTAGTTTTTTTTTAATATCCATAATGAGAACATCGAGAAGGATGTATTCATACTGTTGGCTGAGTTCCTTGAGAGAGGAACTCCCAGGTTCCTTTGGTTTTTTCTTCGAGGCTAAAATTGTTTAAGATTTCCTAGAATAGTAATTTTGAGATTTTTCAGATTATATGAGAAAGAGTTTTAAATTAATCAGTATTTTATTGATCAATTTTATTTTAATATATATATTATTACTTTGAATATTTTTGAAGTTTTTGAAATAAAAAATTTTCAAAGTTTTTTATTATTAAAATTAATGAAATTATTTTTGTTTTACAAATTTTCAAAAAATTTTAATAGGTAGAGATCTCTGGAGATCTCTATCAAAAAATTTTCTAATATAGAGCAAAATAATGATTTATGTAGTATGTATTATTTAATTTCTTTATTCTATTATCATATTTTATCTATATTTAGTTAGCAGGTTATCCAAGTAAGCAGATCTGACATATTGATCTGATTGACAAATCTGAAAGATTTGATCACTTTGGTTATCAAATAATTAATATTCAATTATATCTATAAAGGCCAACTGTCTAAAGCAATTGATCCAAGGTTTTATCTACTAAATTCTCTTATTTTTGATATTGTATATCTCTAATAAATCTTCTAATTAAACCAAATTATCTAAAGTCTTTTTCAAAGTATTTGTATAATCTTTACTATTCTTGAATTATCAGCTTTAAATATATCACAACTGAGGTATTCTTTCTCAACTTAAAGTGGATTACCACTATAGTTGTTCCATTTATCTATCTGATTTGAAGGTTATTGAATAGATTGACAAATTGTTGATAACTGTAAGATTTACCACTATGTAAACTATTCTCTAGAAACAATTAAGAAGCCTTGCTTAGTATTGGAGGTATTTACTTGAAAAGTAATTTGAGAATCCAAAGTCTAGCAAAGGATTTGAATTTTATTATATGAATAATTTAAAAAACTATTTTATTATTAATAGTACTGTATATATAATACTTTTTACAAAACAAATTCAAACAACAATATCATTGAATTAATTCTTCTTATATTTATAACTCTTGTTTAATTTGTTACCTATTCCAGGAATCTTCTTCTACTTTCAAAAACTTTTGAAATTGGTTTAAAGTTGAATTCATTGTTACTTCTTATACTTTTGTGATTCAATATCTTTTAACTAAATTCTTTCTATTTTTATCTTTTATTTTTAATCTACTACTATTAAAAAATTAATTTTTACTATCTAATATATACACATTTATTCTTTTAATAATATTTATTTAAAACTTTTATTTACTATTACACAATTTAACTTTTTTACTATTAATCTCCTTGAACCATCTAATTTATCTATTAATTGTATATCTTGGATAGATCACTTTGCTCTGAGTCTATGCAAAACTTACAATTATTACAAAAAAAAAATTTTTTTTTTAATAAACCCTTACATCTTGAATTACTTTTTAATTTTTCTATTTTTTCTTCTTCTATTCTATCTTCTATTTCTATCTCTCTTAATAATACATACAGTATATCTATACAACAATAACAATACCAAAGGACATTTATAATTATTTTGAACAACATCATTTGCTCTCACATTCCAATATACTATAAGTGTAGCCCTTCTCTGGTAATAAAACTTAGGATTCTATAATTTGACTGATTTCCTTTGAAAAGGCTATGATGGCTAATTAATAAAAAAACAAAAAACTGATCTATATGCTCAATACTTACTTCCAGAATAAAGCTGAGGAATGATAGATAACATATTTTGAGGATAATAATACTAATTATGATACTATGAAATGGGAAGCCATTTCTGATGAATTCAAAAAGCAGTTTTGTACCTAATGATAGATCAATAATGAATACATGATCTTGAAAAACATAGGCAAGAATCAACTAAATCTGTGACTACTTATCATGCCACTTTCAAAAAACTTCTTAAAAGAATCAATATTGAAGATTATATAAGTTCTAGCCAACAACTCTACTACTATATTAGGGAATTACTATCACATTTGACTCCAATTGTTTTTATAAACAATTTTAATAGTATAATTGCTATATATAAACTTGTAATGACTTATCAAAATAGTTAGGACATAAACAATAATAAAGAACATGCAATCTTATTTCTATCTCAAGGAATTCCAAAATGGCTTCTTTGAAATCTAAAGATCTTGTGGATACTTTTATCAAAAAGTTTGAAAAACACCAACTGAACTTAGTTGAAAAATTAAACTTTTTTTTGTTCAAGTAAAAAAACAAGACTACTATCCAAAGCAACCTATCTCCAGTCCTATTAATAGATATAACTCTACTCAACTTATATGTTTCAGGTGCAATAAACCAGGACATCTAGTTAGAAAATGCATGTCTGAAAAGTTTTAAGTTAACCCCTCCAAATTTAGAAAACCTTTAAACTATTTAATTGTTAAGGAATCTGAGAAGGAGTTTAATAAATCTAAATATAAGGAGAAAGTCTACATTAATTAGTGCAATTAATTCTATACTATTAATAAAAGAGAGACCAAACAAAAGCAAAAACAATCTAAATCAAATAAGAAATTAAACCTATATACTAGGAAAGTCTTTAAGATCCTATCAAAAAAAATCTATAACTTTGAACTTGAAGTAATTACAATTCCTTCTACTGCCAAAACCAAAAGGTCCAAAACCAAGGCCCAACTATCTATTGTGGATCAACTATCCAACTATGATATCTCTGAAAATATTCTAAATCTTTCTGTCAAAGCTATTCTAGGACAAATGTTGCAATATTCCAATCAGCACAAAAACTTGATAAAAATTCTCAAGCAATCTAAGGTACTTGTAGAAACCAATTATCTTATCTTTTATGATCCAAGAAAAATCAAAGCTGCCAGGTACTATGTCCACATTAAAGAAAATCCTGTGATGGCTATTCTTGACTCTGGTACTATTATCAATATTATCACTGATAAACTTATGAGGAAACTTGGATTGGAAATTGATACCAAGTCCAAAACCATTATAATTACTATCAATAGTACATAAGTTAGGATCCTAAAACAATAACTTCTTTAAAAATATTTATTTAGGATTTAATTGTATTGATAACCTTGCAAGTAATTGAGTCATATAAGGAGATTTTTCTTCTGAAAATTGATTGGCTGGATTAGATAAAGGTAAATTAAATTTTTGAAAATCGTACTTTTCAAATTATTTATAAGGGTAAAACTATTGCTATAGAAACCACCCATTATGCTGATACTCTTTCACATCTTTCACAAGGTAATGAGAACTATAAGGATGATGAGGATAAACTTTTGAATGAAATTGAATATAAATCTGAAAGGGATCTTGAAGAATAAGGGACCTACATGTCTGATCTTGTTCTTGAATCTGAGAATAAAAACCCTATCATTTTTCTCTTTGATTGTCTTGTACCTGAGAAATCTACTTTAAACTATCTACTAGAATCTTGACCAAGAAACAACAAGCTAAGGTTCAATAAATTTTATCTAATTATAAGAATTTTTTTGTTAATTATATCTTTAAGGAAATCAAACAAGTAATTTGAAAAGGATTATAGTGGTTATCCATAGTATTAATATTAGAAATACTACTTCAATCAAATAGTGACTATACAAAACCTTATCTGATCAACAGGAATTCATCAAAAAGGAAATTGAGAAAATATTGCAATAAGAAATTATCAGTTCTACTTCCAGCTTCTGATCTTCTTCTGTTGTTATAATGCTCAAGAAAAATAATAAACAGCATTTCTGTATTAATTATAGAAAACTTAATACAGTTATTGAAAAAGATGTTTACCTCATATCAATTGTGAATGATCTTTTGAAAAGCTTCAATATAATTCAATGGTTCACCTGTCTTGATCTAGCAAGTGAATATTGGTAAGTAGTGTCATGGACTAATTTGATGAGACTGACACTAATCTGTATCACCTCATATAATCCAAATAACTTACAAATACTCATAACCAATACAAAGGAGAGAATGTCTCCTGTAAGGAACACTTAGGGAAGGCAGAAACATGGTGATTGACTTGACCAAGGGTAAGTGTTTCTTTATTCATATTCTATTTCTTTTGTATATTACTAACTCATATCTTTATTTACAATAAGCGTTGTTTTTCTAACACATTCAATACTGCCTTTTTGACTTATACTAGTAAGCAATTTATATATTTCTAACTAACAATAGTCTATTTACATTATAATTAACTATGCTAACCTTAAACTTTGCTAAACTTTTTATACTTTGTTAGACACACATAGTTCTCTTATTAGTACCTAAGCTTTAATTTATAGTTTCTTATCTTGTAAAACTCAATCTTTTATATCAGACTTTTAGATTTTTGAATACTAGATTGTTATATATAAATTGTGTTATCCATATGATCTATAATCAATGAGCAATAGGGACAAATATAAAATAGTATTTACAACAAAATATGATCTATATAAATTCAATATTATGCCTTTGGTCTTTATAATGTTTTTACAACTTTTCAGTAACTAATGGACAAAGTATTAATTCCCTACTATGATAAATTTGTTAAAGTTTATCTTGATAATATTATTATATTCTCTACTATTTTTGAACTCTACTATCAATATATTCTCATTATCTTGGATACTCTCAGAGAAGCCTCCTTGATATTGAATTCTAAAAAATGTCACTTCTTTCCATTACAAGTGAAATTACTTGATCATGTGATTAACCACAGGAAAATCCAACCTGATAATAACAAAATTGTAAAAGTTAAGAAATTTCCAAGACCCAATACTATCAGATAACTGAGAGGATTTCTTGAACTTATCTCTTATTATAGGAAGTTTATTAAAAACTTTTCTTCTATTGCCTGTTCTCTAAATTCTTTCTTGAAAAAGAATACACACTTTGAATAAATAGATGATCACAAGCAAGCCTTTGAAATCTTGAAACAATTCTTAACTTTATCTCTTGTCTTGAGATATCCTGATTTTTTCAAGGTCTTTTACCTTCATACTGGCACAAAAGAATAGAAAAAAAAAATATGCAATAATCTATGCTAATTATAGTCTGAGTACAACTATTCTGTCACTGAATTAAAATGTTTTGTAGTCATTTAGGCTATTGAATACTTTCACCAATACCTAGGGACTCAGCACTTCTTCTTGATTACTGATCACTCTGCCCTTCAATGGTTAAAAACAACTGAACTTAAAGAATAACATGCAAGGTAAATACTCTGCTTGAAATCTTATAACTTCATTATCAAATACAGAGCTGGAAGGAAATACAACAATGCTAATATCATGTCTAGGATATATAATATAGTTGAACCAATTTTTCACAACTCTAAGTCTACATCCATCCGAAACTAAATCAAAGTCAACAATTACAAGTGAAATCTGACAATAAATATTATCCAGCTCAAATAGTTGATGTCCTAGACAACAATACAACCCATCTTATCAAAATAGAATTTTAATATTAAATTGTTTCAAAAACTATTTTTACTATAACAAATTATCTAACACTTTTGATAACAAATAACAAAAGCAACTTATCTTCAAAGCACAATACTATCAAGTAAAAAACAATCAACTTTACAAAAAAGATTACTATAGGAAAACAAGGAATCAATTACTTCATATAATTTAAAAAAATAAAGTGAAACCAATTTTATATTTACTATATAATCATCCCACTGAAGCTCATCTTGGTGTAAATAAGGTTTTTGAAAAACTATGTGATCAATATTACTGACCCCTAATATTTAAATTATATTAATACCTGTTATAAACAATGAAACAAATTCAGGATCTCTAGATCCTTACATCCAATCACAGTTGATAACCCTTTCTCTAAAATAGTTAATGATATTGTGGAATCCCTTTTAATTACAAGCAAGAGAACAAATATATCATTATTGCAACGGACTACTTTATCAAATGACATTAAGCTAAAACAATTTTCCATACTATAGGATAGCAAGTTGTAAATTTTATTTATCAAATTATTATTTGCAGACATGGATATCCAAAACATATACTTTTTGATTGTGAAACATATTTTAGAATGAAATAGTTGAAGCTTTATTGGAGAAATTTCAAATATGATATTTTTATTTTATCTCATATCACCTACAAACAAATGGACTAGTGGAGTGCTTCAATAGAACTCTATATGAATTTCTAGCAAAAATAATCAAGGGAAAGTAGGATTGGGATGAATTTATTGTATCAACATTATTTGCATATCACACATCAAAACAAGCTTCCACAAAATTTACTCCCTTCTATCTAGTTTATAGTTGCAACTCTCAAATAATTTACATGAAAATGAATAAAGTAATAAAAAGAAATATCTTGATCTATCTCTACTAACTAATTGAAACCCTACCTACTGCTCAAGAAACTATTCACGAAAATATTTTGAAAGCCTAAAGAAAACAAAAGAAGAGATTTGACCTGAAGTTGAAAAAACTGAGGAACTTCAAAATTGGTAATAAAGTGTTAATATATAATACTGCCAAGAACAAATACTTTATCAAAAAACTCAAACCAAAATAGAAAGGGCCTTGTTTTGTCCATAATAACTTAGAAAATGAAGTTTTTAAACTTAGTACTATGGATAAAAAAGTTTTGGCTACCACTCTCAACTTGATTTTACTGAAACTATGAAAATGTGATTCTACTATATATATTAAAAACTAAATGAAGAAATATACAGTATAATAGTGATAGTCCCTGAGCTTTTACCACTATTACAGCTGATTTCAGGGCTCTCAAAAATTATTGTATAATCTCAAGGTGAAGTACTTATAAGTGGATAAGTGAAAATATAAAAAAGGAAAACAAAAATCTTAAAGCTCAAGTGAGAAAAAAGTTCTATCCAAATAAGCAGGAATAAGAATATCCAACTGAATCAACAAAATACCAAGCCTGATTACCCTTTGCCACAAGTTCTAGTTTTCCAATTCCAACTCTCTAATTTTAGTTGAAGTAAAACTTTTAAAGAATAACCACTCTACTTTTTCCTTTAACTAATGAATTTTTTCTTGAAGATCAGCCTGAAACTATTCATTATAACATATTTTCCTTCCAAATACTTGACCCTTTCTTGGAGAGTAATGACAATTGCCTATAAAGGATCTATTCTTTCTAAGTACATAAGTTTCTGTACCTTAGCAACTCTGGTTTCTTTAGGCATGATAGAAAAAAAATATAAGAAATACTTAACAAATTAAGTAAAATTATTATATTAAATAAGAGAATATGAATAATCATACCACCTTAATAATTATATAAGGAGTTTCACTACCTATCATTTTGTATAAAAAAGGATTATCTTACTCATGCAAAAATTACTATGATTACCATTTAGGATCTAATTTTGGATAATCTCTTGAATTTGTACAAGTAATCCTAATATATTATAATTTACTCCAGCCTATTGATACTCAAGTCTTGCATATTATAGATATATGCAATATGCTATTAATATTAAAAACAGAATTCTCTCCTTGGTTTATACATACTATTTGAAAGAATTATTGGAAGAAATTATTAACTAATCACAACAATCCTATTTAAATAAACACCTGAATAAATATTATTTTACTGAATGTTACTATATTTATGGTCTTTTTGAAAGGTCTGGAATTAAGTAAATTTGAAGAATAAGATATATAACTTTAACCATAATTATCAAGTTGAAGTTTTGTGAATAACAACTCCTTGTAAATTCTTAATTAATAAAACTTATCACTTAAGTAGAGAGGAAATATTAGCCTTAATTAATAGTTATATTTCTCTTTAGTTATTATCTATAGTTCTTGTCTATCATATTATTCCAGTTCTATTTTTATATTATGTGACACATGTGATGCAAAGTGTATTTCATTGATTTATAGAATAGATTCAATTATTAGGATAAAGTAATGATTTACATAACACATATTATTTAATTTCTTTATTCTATTATTATATCTTATCTATATTTAGCTAGTAGTTTACCTAAGTAAGTAAATCTAATATATTGGCCTGATTTGACAAATCTGGTAGATTTGATTACTTTGGTCACTTTGATCATTAAAATAATTAATATTCAATTATATATATAAAAATCAGCTATCTAAAGCAGTTGATCCAAGATTTTATCTACCGAATTCTCTAATATTTGACATTATATATCTTTAATAAACCTTTTAATTAAACCAAATCACTCAAAACCTCTTTCAACATGTTTGCATAATCTTTACTATTCTTAAATTATCAACTTTAGTATATCACAACTGAGGTATTCTCTCTCAACTTAAAATGGATTATTACTATAGTTGTTCTATCCATCTATTTGATTTTGAGGTTATTGGATAGGTTAACAATATATATAATTAGACCTCTATAAAAGAATCCATTATAAAGAAACACATCTTATTAAGAACATTTTTTTATAGAACCAATTTAATTAATTAAAAATTTCTCTTTATAAAAGAACAACCTCTATAATAAAACTGGAATATAATTTAATAAAACAACTATATATAATTTATCTCTATATAAGAACAAATGTCATATGATATATATCAATTGGCTAGAAATAAGTCAATTATTTTGGAAATATGCTTTTTTACTTGATCAAAATATTAGATTGAAAATTACATAATTATAAATTAAATAATATTTTTTGTA
This sequence comes from Acaulospora colombiana, assembly GCA_910592055.1. NCBI lineage: Eukaryota > Fungi > Glomeromycota > Glomeromycetes > Diversisporales > Acaulosporaceae > Acaulospora > Acaulospora colombiana. The sequence continues at coordinate 14,434 of CAJVPT010003791.1, forward strand.
TAGTTTTATAATATTAATATAACAAATATTTATTGCACATAATAAGCTCATTTATATATTTCTATAAAATATGTGTAAAATATTATTAACATGAAGATAAATTTAATAGAAATTAAAAAAATCTTGATACATTTAATAAA
>CAJVPT010003792.1:0-14572 GCA_910592055.1 Acaulospora colombiana
TCCACATGCAAGATATTTTACTTGCTTATATAAGTCTGGTCTTCTTGTGGCTAGCTTTGTTAATGTGGGTAGCTCATTACTGGTCATCTTAATAAGAAAGCTTTTTCTTTGTAATTCTTTGAAGGAGGTATTCCATATACATCCATTATTCATTTGTTCCCAAACTAGGTTCCATGTGTGCCTGTGCTAGTCTTGGATTTGATGACTCTATTTTTTATCTATTCTATTTTAAGTTATCCATTGGTGTGTCATTATTTTGGCATTAGTTTTTTTAACAAACTATCTTATTGAAGCATTCAGCACTATATCTTGTTATTTGATTTTACTAATAATCTTAGATGAGTCCAGATCTTGTTATTCTATTGTTGAGAACTTTAATGCTTCTTTGGATTCATTGTATTGAATATTGGAGTGTGTTTTAACCTTGATAAAATTTAGATCTAATTTTTTTTTCTTTACCAGGTTCAATATTCATATCCACAAGGAGCAATTTTGTTTCTTTAGCCATCTTTTGTAGGTTTTTTTGGGATTATCCTTTTCTATAGTTTTCCATTTGAAGATGCAGGCTTGACTGTCAGTGTAGATCTTGACCTTGCTATTAATTGGTACTACTAGTAGTATAGTAACTATCACTACTAGCTTTGCTCTTGTGGATGAAGGCCAATCAGCTACCCTGCTTGGAACTTGCTTTCTCTTCCTACTTCTCCAATTTGTATCCATGCTGTACCCATCTTCATATTTTTATTTCTGTGATCAACAAGAAATCCATCTATGTAAAAGGTCATTGGTTTATTGCTACTATCCCCTTTGTTATGCCTGAAAATTTCAATTAGATGGGTTTGATATGTACCTTCTTTAATATTCTCTTTAATGAGCTTCTTCTCCCAGTTCTCTATCTCTACTTCTTCCAATTATCTTCTATCACATTGTGTAGTTATTGAGTCTATATGAATTGTTCTACTTATTGATCCCTCTAGGGCTACCTTGTAACAAAGAATTTCTAAAAGTTGAGCTCTTCTTGTAGATTTTCTAGTATTAAGATAAGGGACTATATATGTTTGTTCTATGTTTGCTTCTACTATGCATTGGTTTTCAATCATGATCCCTTCTGAGCAGCCCTAACATCGCATCGGATTTGATTCTAAGTTTTTCTTAAAGTTGTCATATTTGAAATGATCTATTTTAATGTATCTTTTATTGTTACCAAGAATTAACTTTTCCCAAGCAAGTTGTTGCTACTAATTGTTGCTCTTGGTAATCACCCAAAATTTTTGCCTTTTATCAAGATTAAAGTCGAATACTGGATATTCTGAACTCCATTTTAATCAATCTTCTTTCCAAGTTCTTGTGAGCTGTCCTAGTTTATTTTCTTATATCTCCCTTGTTATTAACAAGTACCATTCTGGAATGGGACCCTTACTTGTCTTTTATAAAAGTTAGAGCATTTGTCAATTCAATACTTCTCTAGTTTCATAGTTGATAAGCTGATCCATGTACATCAACTTATTGTGTTTGAGTAATAAAATGGCTTTACTGTATTCATTTATTGACAAATGATCTTTAATTGGACTATTTCTGATACTTCAAATAAAGACATTATTCCACTTCCAGCTATAAAAAGTTATCTTCATATCTTTGATGGAATAAGCTAGTATTTAATATATATTGTATATATATATATATACAGTATATATAATTTAATAAAAACTTATAAAAAACTTTACAGTGGTACAAGGTCTATAGTTCAATATTACTTAAGGATCAAAAATCAAAAATTATCCTTCTAATCAGGTTTTATCGATTATTCTATAAAAGTTGTGCCCAATTATCCAGAACAAGTTCTAATTAGATTAGGCTGTATAAAGATAGGACTTCTGACCTTCCATTGATCAGGGGCTGAGATCTATAGTCATACTACTAAAAGAATTGCATAAAAAAAGGCTTCTGGTCTAGCTTATCATAAAAACATCCCAATGACCTCCTATCCTGACAATCTCTAGTACCCACACCCTCCTAGTTTAGGATATTCCAATCTGGGGTTCCACTTAAATAAAAATCAGTCATATGAAACTGATCTGATGTCACAGGTGATGATAAAGAAGGAAAGTGCTCCCTTCCGAGGTCTAAGTTAATAATATATCTGGGAGTATTGAAGAGTGATTCAAATCTCATTGGATACATACATAACAGCCTAGTTTAGTAAATATAATACAAAAATTTATAAAGCTCACTACTAAATTAACCTGACTCACTGTTGATGACTGTGTATTTGAACATCCAGCCTCTAAATGGATTTGCCCACTTACAGAGTAGTAGCAGGTTTATCTATGGTAAACCACAATAGGTTATCATTAAGCTACATAGATATATAAATATATGGTTTGTAGAAGATGATTGATGTAACTGCTGTAGGATTTAATTATCCATCAAATTAAGTTAATTCTTTAATAAAGCTTGTATTTAATACCAGTTATAGTTTAAAAAAAAAAAAAAAACTTCACAGTAGTAGTGCTCTCAGGTCACAATCACAAGATCCATAGTTCAATATCACTTAAGAACCAAAAATCAAAATTATCCTTCTGATCAAGTTTACTGGTTATCCTGTGAAAGTCATATCCAATTATCTGAAACAAGCTTCAATCAGGTTAGGCTGCATGAAGATGGGACTTTAGGCCTTCCATCAATCAGGGTTGAGATCTATAATCATATTATCGAAAAGATTGCATGAAGAAAGACTTCTGATATAACCTATCACAAATGTCCCACAAGACTCTCTGCCCTGGTAGTCTCCAAGACCCCTACCCTTCTAGCTCAGGATATTTCAATATAATGCTTCGCTTAAATGAAAATTAGTTAAATGGAACTGATCCAATACCACAGATGGTAATAAAGAAGATAATGTACCCTCTTCCAAGATCTGAGCAAATAATATCTGAAAGTATTGAAGGATAAACTAAATCTTATCGGGTATATACTATATGGACTAGTTTAGTGAATATAATAAAAAATTTATAAAAGCTTAATACTAAATTAGTCTGTTTTGCCATTAATAACTGTGTATTAATCATATGACCTCTAACTGGATCTGTTCCACTCACTAAGTGGTTAGTGGGTCCATCTAGAGAAAACCACAATAGGTTATCATTAATCTACATGTATATAGAAATATATAGTTTGTATGAGATAATTGATATAATGCTCTTAAGAATTTCATTATTTAAGATGTTAAGTTAATTCTTAATAATAAAAAAGTTCGTATCTAATATCAATTGTGGTTTTTTTAAAAAAAAAAAAAAAACTTATAAAAAACTTCTAAATATTTATATTAAATTTAATAAAAAAATTATTATTTAATTAAAAACAATCTTAAATTATTTTTATTTAAATTAAAAAAATATTTATAGTTTTTGATATATAAATGAATATAAAAAAAAATCAATAATAACAATTTACTAATAATAAAGTAATAAGATCTACTAACTATATATAAAAAAGATATTTATAAAAAGTTTTTACATTCTCTTACTAATAAAATCTTAATATTTTCCTTAAAACAACTTGAAGTATTACTTCAAGAGTTACTACTATTCTTTTCTTATTGTCTTTAAATCTCTTTACTCAAAAACTTAATTTCTAATAATCAAGAAAAATTAAGTAACACCTTTGATACCAATAGCAAGAAAGTTTTCAAAGAAAGAAAACTAGTTATTAAGTACCTGAAGACCTTTCTAATCTTTGAAATATGAGATTTATAAAGGTTTGTTGCAATAAAAAGGCTTATTTTTTCTCTTTTGAACTGTCTTGGTTCTCTTAGAGCTTTTACTTTTATAGTTTTTTAAAGAATTTTATCTATCTTAGTTTAACTCTAAATTTTAGATAGCACAAATTCTTACCAAAGGTAATTGGCTAACATAAAACATGTTAGTTTTTAGAATGTAAACAAGCTCATATTGATCATATCCACATGTCTTATTATATAATTGGTAATATAGAAAAAAAAGTTTAAAAAAAGTGTTCTTTCTAACTATGTATGTTGGATCTCTAGAAAACAATTATGATACTGAAAGGTAAGCAATAGATAGGTAAACAGATCTGATTTCCATCTCTTATTAAGTTTTTCAAATAGTAAAAATGCTTTCTTGAACAAAAGTTAAGGTCTCCAAACTTCTATTCTGATCAAGTAAAGTTTTTGAAAAGATTTCTTTATCTTGATCAAGCAAACTTTAATGATGGCTCCAGTAGTATTAAGTGAATCTATATATCAGCAAAAAAATAAGTTTCTTAAACATTCTTTTTGAAGTCACTTTCAGGAATGGTTAAGTCTTCAAATATTATAAAACTTAGAGAATATCTTATCTTGATTAGATAAATTCTTTTTGAGAAAAAACTATAAAATAAAACAAGAATCTTTTGGAGGGTTTTGAATTGTATTTTTTTTTTCCTCCTTTTTTCTAGTACCATACTTTAGTAATTCATCATTTTCAAGATAATTAACAGTAACAAACTGTAAATAATTATCCTGATTGACTTAGAGGTTCTATATCAAGCTATTAGAAGAGTATAATATTATTTCCTAAATCTAACTTAGAGTATCTAGTTTAAACTTAGTCTAAACTAGCTTAGTGAACTTCTCATATTTTTTAAGTAATGTAGTCTTTCAACTAATAATATACAATAATGAGTTAGTCACTTTGTGAAAGTCTATAAAATATTTTGATATCTTTTAGTATCTCAATAAAGATAGCATTATTGTAGGTTACAAATAATAATAATAATAATAATAAAGTAATAAATTAAAAAGATATTTATTTAAAATCTATTACAAAATAAAATATTGTTTCTAAAATCAAATTTAGAGACTATGATTATTATTACAAGTTTATTAAATTTAATATATTTAGTTATAATAAATATTATTCTACTTAAATAAAATAAACTGATGTTTTCAATAATTAATTAAATTTAGCCTGACTATAAATATTATAAAAAAAATAAATATAATAAAACATATTAAAAATATAGATTTTATAAATTATTAGTTTAGATACTTATAGAATATAAAAATAAAAATAAGAAAAAAAATAATTAATTTTTTATTTATTCATATTTTTATTAATAATTATTATTTATAATAAACAAGATCAATTTCTTTAATAGCATAATTCTAGTTTATTCTTATATTATAATTTATGCTTAAAAGTTATTTAAAATTATATCTTTTTTTTTTTTATAATCCTCTGTCAGGCTAGTTATATATACTTTATTAAACAATTGTAAACTATACATTATATATGTATCCCTAAAACTAAATCTCTAACTAACTCACTCATCAAAATCTTATATTTATCTAGAACTTTAAGTACAACTTTAGGAGTAATTTATTTCTCCGTTAGTAGTTTAGATAGAAACCCTTTCAACTTCTAACATAATCACCTGCAGGTCATTGTTGCAGATCACTGCACAAGATTCTGACAAGAATCAAAACCCAACTACTTTATCTCATATTTAATCTTATTTCTTATAATTTCTACAAGGTTTTTGTTTTCACTCTTTTTCTCTTCTTCTCTTTGCCTTATACTTTTGTAATTAGAATTATCTTGTGGATCTTATCTTCTTACTTCCTGAACCTTCTTATATTTTGCTCTTCTATCAATTCTTTGTTTTTGTTCCCATTCAATGATCTTTTCATATCTTATGTTTCAGACTTGTTTCCGAATCTGATTGCAAACCTTCTTTTGTATTTTTAGAATTCATTTTTTTATCATTGTTTCTAGCTTCTTTCCTTGACAATTTAAGTTAGCAGCTTCTTTAATTGCATCACCTTCTACTAATCCTGTGCAAAAGTTAAGAGTGCTCAAACTAGTTTGTGCAGTGAATTCTATTAACCTGAAGGTCCATTTATCTAATTCACCTTTTTCTCTTCTATTGTCAACTGTTAATTATACTATTTTTTTATTTACTTCTTTCTTACATTTTTGATACAACTTGTCAAATTCTTTAAGAAAAATCTTAGATTCTTTTTGCCATGCTACTAGAATCTCAATCTTATGACCAGAGCATTCTAATAAATGTTCTATTATTTCTTGATACTGTTTGCATACTATATATTTTGCTTGCTTGTATAGATCTGGTCTTCTTATTATTAGCTTGCTTAAGGTAGATAGTTCATAATTGATCAATTTAACCAGAAAACATTTTCTCTGTGAGCTTTTGAAGAAGGTATCCCATGTATTTCTATCCTTTAACCTATCCCATACCAGATTCTATAAATAGATTTGATGCTTGTGAACTTGGTAATGCTATTTTGTCTCTATTCTATATTGTGGTATCCATGATAGAGCCATTGATATTTTATTGGTTTGTTTAATGAACTGTTATATTGGACTATCTACTACTTCTTCTTGCCACATAGTTTCTGTAGATATCTTGCTTGATTTGAGACTCTTCTATTCTATTGTTGATAACTTTAATACCTTTTTGACTAGTCGGTCTACTTCTTCATTCTATGAATCATTAGAGTGGATTTTAACCTTGATCAATATTAGTTGGATATGCATTTTCTTTACAAGATCTAGCATTTTCACTTATAATAACCAATTTTTTTCTTTTAGCCATCTTTTGAGTATTATCTTCAGATCTTCTTTTTATAGCTTTTTCTATTTAAAGATGCAGACTTGACTATCTGTAAAGATCTCGACTGTACTGTCTATCGGAACTACTAAAACTATTGTAACCAGTACTATCAGTTTTACCCTTGTAAATAAGGACCAGTTTTTGACTCCTGTCTGAAATTTACTTTCTTTTCCAGCTCCTTCTGTTTGTATTTATGTTGCACACATTTTTGCATTTTCATTCTTATAACTGATTAAGGATCTGTTAGAGTAGAAGGTTAGCTTCTTCTGTAATCCTTGATTGCACTAGTGAATTTCAAGTAGGTAATCTTGATATACTCCTTGCTTAATATTGTTTTTGAATATTTCTTATTTCCAATTTTCTATTAATACTTGTTCTATTTTTTCAATTTGATCATTTGTTAGATCTTGGATTTCTTGAACTATACTCTTAATCATTATACTATTTATTTTCAATAGGAAACAAGGAACTTTTAATGATTGTACTCTCCTAATAGTTTTTTTGATAGTTTAAGAATAGTATAATATAGATCAAATCTGATTCTATTTCTATACTATATTCATTTTTAATTCTATTGTTTAGTGAGCATTCTGAACATTTAATAAGGACTGTTTTTAAACCATCTTCTGTTTTCTGATAGTTTAAATGATAAATTATCATAGTACCTTGACTGTTTTCTTGAATCAACTTTTCCTATACTATTTGTTGATTCTTTTTCTAGGCAACTATCTAGGTTTTCTTTCTTTTATCTTTATTAGATTCAAGTTTAATGCATTTTGGTAGTCACTTTTCTTTCTATCCCTTTTTCTAAAATGTTGTGAGATCTTCTATACTTTCTTTAGTTGTGATTCTTTATAAGATATTATATCATCTTGGAATAGAACCTTTGCTAGTGTGCAGAATAAGTTGAATCATTCTCTACTTTTTGAATTTTATAGAGTTTTGGTTTATCAGCTAGTATATATATTAATCTGTTATTTCACAAAAATAGTATTGCCTTTCTATATTCTTCTACTGTTAGGTATTTTTGAATTGGACTATTGCCTTTGGTCCATTTGAAAATATTATTTCACTTTTAGCTCTGGAAAGTTAGTCACAAGTCCTTAGTCAACTTTAAAACTTGTAATGTGAAATTTCTTTTATCATAAAGGTGACCTAAGAATTCATATGAAAGAAGATTGTGAGGCTTCCAGTGCTTAATCTGTATTTGTTTCAATCTGATGATTGTAGTAAGCCCTGTTGGATCCTAATTATTTATTATATTACAGAGTCCACTTATTTGACTTTCTTTTTGGAGTATTCATATACTTTTAAGATTGTGTATCTTTGGATGATATATCACACTGTTGAGAATGGATCTATATAAGGCTGCTTTGTTTTTGAAAAGCTTGCAATATGCTGCTATCAAGTTATTGCATATTTTCCAGGACAATATGTTATGCTGCATTCTAAACTCTATTCTCAGAATCAATACTTTATTTAATATATAAAGGGCTTGCTTATTGATTATTTTCTTATTTTTGAGAACTCTTGTAACAATATTGATTTCTTTTAAGACCCTTTCTTTATGTTCGATTGCAGTTTTCTGGTTGCCTGTCCATATTTCCAGAAATCTTGCTTGCTCTCCTCTAGCTAACTCTCTAATCACTTCTTTGATAATTTTTGCATAAACTTCTTCTAAGTAGTGATTAGGATTATTGATAGTAACTAATACTGTTTTGTTGCTATTAATTTGAAAATCATTTGCTTTGTAAAAGATTCTTGCTGTTTTTAGGATTTTTTCTATATCTTCTTTGGACCTTGCTATCCATGTGGTATTGTCCATAAAAGCTATAGCTGCATGTCTTGATTCTAACTTTTTAGTGGTGGTATTATTTAGATCAGAATTCTATGAGACTTTTATTTTGTATCCCTGTTCTATGTTTTCTTGGATTTTGCATAGCAAAAGGTCATAGAAAATTCTTCACATCAGTGATGAGATGGTTTCTACTTGGTCTATTCCATCTCCTGCCCTTATTGGTTTCATGAGGTCATTCTCAAATATTACTTTGAACTCCTTATTTTGGAACAGACTCATCATAATCTTGATAAAACCTTTGGATACCTTGATCCTTTCCATTGCTTTGATTAGTATTTCTAGGCTAATGGTATTATATACCTTGGCCATATCTTGAAAGTGTATTCACAGCTTTTTTTTGTTTTCTCTTGTATCTTCACAAATATTATTGAGAATTTAAATAGGTTCTGTTATGCTCTCTCTTAACAATCCTATATAGTTGAAACTCTTAAGGATATTGTTAATCTTATAAGTGTTTCCCATTCTGGTAATTAGAATTTTGGTAAAGCACTTTCTAATAACTTCCAGTAGTATAATTGGTTTTGTATTTGCCAATTTACACCTCCATGGTTTTGGTTTAGCTATTGGATATATATGGCTTTGTTTTCAATATACAGGTATAAATTTCTATCTTAAGAAGGTATTCAGTATTTTTCACAGGTATTTTTTTCCTTCATGACTCAATTTCTTTAGTATTTCATAGCTAATCTGGATTTTCTTAGGGCTTTGTTATTTGAAAGTGCATAAAGAGTTTCTTTCAATTCTTCATATGTGATTGGTTTTAGAAAATTGTTGTATTATGCATCTTGAATATACTTCTTAGAATCATATTTCTTTTTCCACTCTTCAGTAAGATTGGCAAAGTTGGCATTTCATTTTTTGAAGACCTCTTGATGATATCTCCTTATTTCTTTTTCAATTTCTTTTTTGTTCATCATTATGTATTATATACCATCTTGCTTGACTTTACTCTAATCAAGTATTATCTTGCTTCTTTATTTATTTGTTAGCAAGTTTATCATCTTTTTTTGATTGTGTTTGAGATCATCACATCTTAGTTCTAAAGCTGATTTGATCTCTTCTCTTATTTTTTTGACTTCTAAGTTTTGACTTATAAATTTGAGCCCTTTTATTACATCTTGTATATCTTTTTTCAAGGGTATCCAAGAAATGTTGGAGATGCTGAATTGAATACAATAGTTTTCTATTTGATGATGTGGATCATAGATGATATTATGTTTTTTGATAGCCACACTAAACTCCTGCACCTTTATTATTTTTTTTGATATTTCTACTTTCTTAAAGACTGTTTTTAATTGAAGAGCTCTTCTATACTGCATAAATTTTGAACTGTATTTGTATTGTTTCTTCTTATTTGATATCAGTTTTTTGATTTCTAATTTGTTAAAAGCTGCCCTACAAATTAGATCTTTGAAGGTTTTCCAGATTTTATTTGCCAGTAGTTCATTTTCATCTTTATCAGGTTTCTTATTAACATAGGTTTCAAAGAAGTTTTGAGTTTATGGTTCAGGCTTTCTTGAAAGGTTTGCCATTATTCAAGAAATGTTTTTTTTTTAGATCAATCCTTTGTATTTTGGATGCTGTACAGTGTTTAATGGTCTTGTTTCTTACGAATAGATTATAATCATATAAGGTTATTAAAAGCATAATATGATTATTTCCAATAGTTTCTTTTATATCTTAATTGTCAAATCATAGGATTTTGTATTTGGATAATCTCTATGATATTCAGATAAAATCTATTCTGCTACTTTTTATGGTATTTTGCTTTATAGGAGTTTTGTTTTTTCCTTTCTATATTACCTGTATATCTAAAAAACCTTATTCATTAAGAAAGTTAAATAGAGGAATTTCAGATTACCATAAGAGTCTGAAACATGTCCTGGATAAGGATGCTCTATCCTCTGATGAGTTATATACTACATTAAAGTCACCTATTAAAATTGTGTGAAAGCCTTGCCCATGTTTTTTTCTAATATAGTTTATTAGATTATCTTGTACTTTCTTGCATCTATGTCTATCTGATGAGATGTAAATTTGTATAATGTAAATTTTGTTCTTATTTGTCAATATATTAATAGTGATTATATAGCTATCTGCCTTTTCAACTGATACTACTTGTTTTTCAAGTTCTTTTCTTATTAATAGACTTATTCCTGTACTATATGGGATATCTTTATTAGTACTATGGAAGTGTTTGTATTCTTTCTCATTACTGAAAGTCCATTTTGTATTACTGTACATTAGCTTAGTCTCGCACAATCCTATTACTTCTATATTTTGTTTGCTTATATCATCTATAAGACTATGTTGATTAGTTATATTGATAATATCCCGTATATTGCATGTGCCTATTTTTATTACCCTTTTTTCAATATTATTTTTCTCATTTCTATTGTTACTTTGCTTTTCTTTTTCTTTTCCTTTTTTATTCAGAAAGTTAGTTTTTTCACTTTGTAAGAATTTTTCTAGATCTGATTTATCTAATTGTACACTGTTATACTCTTTTTGTTAATGTTTGCTTTTTTTAAAAATTTCTACTAAGGATAAACTGGGCTCATTTTCTCTCTTATTATATTGAACAACTAGTGCACTTTTTTAGAAACACTTTGACCCTCTTATACTATATCTTATTTGTCTATTAGGAGCTATTCTACCCTCTAGTTTGACTATTCTGCCACTTAACTTTTTTAAGTTGTTGAAGATATGGTATAGTGGATCTTCTTCATTTTCTATTTCTGTATTTAACACATACTTGTCAAAACTACTATACTAGCTAGACCTTGGGTTGCCAATAGGTTCTCTATTGCTTTCTGTGACTGGGTTCTTGAGTCTTTCATTATTTTTTTGTCTTATCCTACCAGTTTGAGTTTTATAGGATCTTCTTTGATCTCTTGGAGATAAATTTCTTGAATGTTGCCTTCTTGGAGGTTGATGATTCTTACTATAAGAGAAGAAGGAATTGATCGATTCGTTGTCAAATAATAAGTCTATAGGTACCTTATTATCTATTTCAATTTTTCTATTCTATGCTTTGATTCTTTTTCTTTCAGTATTATAGGTCTTTTTATTTTCTGTTACTATATTTTTTACATTCCATAATAGGTGTAGCCCTTGTAAGAAAATATATTATTTACAGGTTTTGTTGAGAGCTTTTCTTGATACAAAACATATAACTGTGAAGTTTTATTTCTTCCGTATAAAGAGGTTTCTTGGGATGTAACATGCTTTTGCTTCTGTATCATTGAGTATCCTGGCTATCAAACTTGAGTAGGACTTGTTTGTGCCTAGTAGTCTTGCAGAGTTTTAGTTTCTTTCCATTAGAATGTTATTAATCTTTCTATCTGTTAATTCTTTCTTGGAAAAGATGACTCTAGTAGTTTCTGTTTCTAAAGGGGTTATTCATAATGTTTCTAGGTTTATCTTAAGGTAGCTATGCCACTTGATATAAGTTTTGACCCTTGTTTTTGTTTTGATCTTGTAGATATGTATATTTTGCATCTCACTATATCTTTTGAGATATTCTTTTATAAGGTGTTGTGAAGTTTTGTGTACTATATCTATTAGCTTAACATGTTATATTTTCTCTTTCTTTTTCTCTTTTTTTGATTGAAAGACTTTCTTTTCTAATATCTTTATATTTTGTGTTAGGTTGATACTTATATTTTTTAGTTATTATAGACTAAAAGCTTCTTCTTTTCTATTTATCTCTTTTAAACATTGAGAAGATCTTCTTCTTTCTTCAGATAAAGACTCAAATATTCATTTCCATTGATAAATTCTTTGTGAAAAAGGTTGCATTTGTTTTATAACAATTTCAATATGCTATCCAAGTATGCCTTGATCTCTTTTTTCTTGTTTCCTGAAATATTAACTGTCATTACCCTTACTTTGTATTTGCACTTTTTATTTATAAGATAGGGGTTTAGTGTTGGGATTGCTTGTCTGTTTCTACTCACTTATATTATATTCTTGAATTTTGCCTTTGAGAATTTCTGCTTTTATTTTCTCTTGTTTTTAACTTTCCATTATTGTTATTTCATTATTTAACATTGATCCACTTTCTATATTGGTAGTGATCTCCATTGGAATGGATGGTATATTTGTCAATTTTTTTTATTATATCTAGATATTTATCTTCCATATAGGGTTGAAGCAGATTTTCTTCCTTTTCCTTTCCTCTATACTAAAGAAAGATGATATGTTATATAAGTATTTGTTCCTTGTAGAATATTGTATTATCTATTCCTAGGATTTTGGCAATAATGCTGTCCAGTATGGTACATGTTTCTGAAGTATCTGTCATTATGTCATTATAATTTATCATACTTTTTTGTTTGATGATTTGTTTGTTAACCTATAGTTTACCTATTTCATTATACTTTTTTATCAATTGGACTGGCATATCAATAATATAATCTTCTTTATTGTTTATTATCTAAAGTATTTGCTTTGCTTTATTCAGAGTAGAATATATGTATAGATTGATATTATTGATATATTGTTGTATTATATTATGAATAGTCACATGAACAGATTAATATATATCCTTAATACTATTTTAGTAATTGTTAATAAGCTTTTACATATAATGCTTGTTGTTTTTGACTATTTCTTTATTTTTGTATATGTTTTAATCTTATTTTAATTAAGTATATATTGTTTCTTCCTTTTGCTTAGGTTGTTTACCTGTTTACACTAACTTTATTATGTTTTACAAACTCTTGACACTCTATTTATGGGATTGCTTTCCATTGTGATAGTTGTATTTGATAATCTTACTAATTTAAGTTACTTTTATTATACTGTTGTGATAGATTTTTGTCGAATTTGTTTTGTTAACAGCTTTATACACATATACATGTTTGTACTACTTTTATAATATGCTTTGGTATGTGTGGAAATGGGATATGTACATTAAGCTATTTAGACCTTGAGGAGCTTTGATATCCTTCTGGGTCTTGAAGGATTTGAGATTTGCTTGATTTATTGAGCAAACCTATTTGCTTTAGGATTTCTTATAATGTTAAGAAAGGTGTCAATCTATACTGGCCTGGCTGTAAGTTCTGTGAATTAATATTGACTTCCTTTTCTGACTGTGAAACAGTTTATGTTGACCTATTTCCTATTTCCTTCTCTTTAGTAAAGAAAAGAGAGTTAATGTTATGCTTTATGTTATGTTTTTCTCAGTAGTTACTAGATTAGAGCTATACACGAAGTATTGTTTTCTGTGCTAAGATGTTTACTGTATATTGGTGTTATGAGAAAGTATATATCTTGAGTTATATGTGTTGTCTCTTTTCTTGGGTATATTATCTAAAAAGAAAATTTCTAAGGATCTGAGGAATTTGTGAAAAGAATTTTTTATATTTAGCTATAATTTCTTTAAATTTTAAATATAATACATAATTAAAATTTGAAAAATGTATGAATTTTAACAAAATTAAAATTTGGTGAATATCTAATATTTTTTTGAGAAAATTTTTAATGAAATATATCATAAAAATGTTACAAATTATATGACAAATAATACTAAATTATATAGTAGAAATTAATTAATGATTTATTTATGCTAAATTATATTATAAAAATTGATTAACAATTTATTTATGTCATTAATATGCTGAATTATTTATTTTTTTTGATGAATGTTATATGAGTGGCATTATATCAAATAAATATTTTTCAACTAGTGAAAGTTTTATTATTGTTAAATATTTTTATTTTTTTATTAATTATCTATTATTTATAATGACAACTAATTGAAATCATTTAAAGATAAAATTTTATAAAAAAAAATTTTAACAATAATAAAACTTTAAAAAATTATACATAAAAATTTTTTAAAAAAAATATAAAAAATAAAATCAATATTAAAAATTTTTTTTTTTTTTTTAATCCGCCATCAGGCAGGCACAGCTTATCTTTATTGTGTATTTAAAATATTATACAATTTCAAAGATTTTCACATGACAACTCATCCGTCTTAGAAGTTTAACTTCTATAGATGCAACTTAGGAGATGATATTTTGCTCTCTTAATAACTTGGATTATCCTTTAGCTATCAAGTTCATTGCTTAC
>CAJVPT010003793.1:0-14571 GCA_910592055.1 Acaulospora colombiana
GGGTAAAATAACCTAGACGAGTGAGTTAGTTAAAGAATTAGCTTTAGCATCTCATATTATATGTATAGCTTACAAATTTTTAATAAAGCATATGTAACTAGCCTGACAGAGGGCAAAAAAAAAAAAAAAAAAACATATTAACAAAATCTAAAAATATTAGTCATTCCAAAAAAATAATTAGTTATAAGAAGTTTTATAATAAATAAATTTTTTGAAAAAGTAAATAAGAATAATATATAAAAAAAATTGATTGCAAAATTGGTTTATAATTTAAAGTAATATACAGTATATAGTTGTTTTCAATAATTTGAGTCCACTTATTATATTTTTATTATAAATTTCGACTTTGACAACTTTTAAATCCTTAATTATACAATAAAAAATTATAAAATTCATATATATTATATTTTAATACTAATTTTATTAATTATATTTTTTTCAAAAATTTTGGATATGTAATTTTTAAAGTTTTATTATTGTTAAAATTATTTTTATTTATCAAATTTTTACTTTTGAAGAATTTTGATTGATTGTTGTCATAAATTATATGATAATTAATAAAAAAATAAAAATATTTAGCAATAATAAAACTTTAAAATGTATTAATAAAAAAATTATTAAAAAAATATAAGAAATAGAATAAGTATTAAAATATAATATATATACAGTAAATTTTATAATTTTTGATTGTATAGTTAATAATTTAAAAATTGTCAAAGTTAAAATTTATAATAAAAACATAGTAAGTAGACTCAAACTTTTGGAAACAACCATATCTCTATATATTTTATTAAAAGTTATTTAATAAATTCTTTAATAATAATAAACTCTTTTTGCTGATCCTTTGACCATATACAAAAAAAATGTTTATAAGAAGTTTTTATACTTCTTTGCTAATAAAGCCTTAATAATTTCTTTAAAACAACTTGAAGTATAATTTTAAAAGCTACCTCTACCTTTTTTCTTTTGTTTACAAACCTTTTTATATAAAAACTTGACTTCTAGTGACCAAGAAAAGTCAAGTAATATCTTTGATACCAATGGCAAGAAAGTTTTCAAGGGAAGAAGAACTGACTGTGAAGTACTTGAAGGTCTATCTAACTTTTGAAGTGAGAGGTTTATAGAGGTTTTCTATAGTAAAAAGGCTTATTTTCTCCCTTTTTGATTGTCTTGACCCTCTTAGAGCTTTCACTTTTATGATTTTCTGGAGAATTTTACCTATCTTAGTTTGACCCTAAATTTTGAGTAGCACAAATCCTCATTAAAAGTTATTAGTTGACATAAATATATTGGTTTTTGGAATGTAAATAAGCTTCTATTGGTCACATTCATGTGTTCTGATAATATCATTGGAAAGAAAGTTTCAGAAATATTTGTCTCCAAAAAGTTCAAGTTCCTTAATAAAGACTTCCATGATATCAAAAAACCAAGTGATGGATAATATGGATTGCAAACTCCT
Organism: Acaulospora colombiana; assembly: GCA_910592055.1. Classification (NCBI taxonomy): domain Eukaryota; kingdom Fungi; phylum Glomeromycota; class Glomeromycetes; order Diversisporales; family Acaulosporaceae; genus Acaulospora; species Acaulospora colombiana. The sequence continues at coordinate 1,460 of CAJVPT010003793.1, forward strand.
ATCTCTTATCTAAGTTTCTCAAGTGGTAATAAAGCTTTAATAAAAAAAAGCAGAGATCTAAATGCTTTCCTTGAGATATCTCAATCTGATGCTCACTTAAATAAAAGATCAATTGAATTGACTTGTCTGATACCACAGGTGATGAAAAAGAAAAATTTTTTCAAGATTCAAGTGAAGCAAGAAGACTATCTCAATTAGATAGATTCCTTTTGAGAAGAGGTTGTTTTTATTTTTGAATTTTTTTAGTGGACCTTAAATTGTCACTTTTTTTTAATCATTTTTTCCCTTTCTCTTTTTTAACTTAGCAATTCATTGATTTTGGATGATCAACAATGACAAATTGTTAATAACAATTCTGGTAGATAGAGGTTATTACCAATTTATTAGGGGAGTGTAATATTGTTTTCAAAATCCGACTTAGTGTACTTTAGTATAAAGACGAGTTAGTCACTTTGTGAAAGTCTATAAAATATTGTAAATTTATTTCAATTTTTCAATAAAGACAAGCCATCATAGTATGATTGCAGGTTAAAAAAAAAAAAAAAATTCTTTAATAATAATAAAACCAAAATTGATATAAAATTTAAAAATTATAATAATTAATATATAATTAGATACTTTTTATAGATAAATGTATTTAAAGATCTTTCTAATTTTTAATTGTTTCTCTTTTAATTGTTTTGGTCTTATTAGAACTTTCACTTTCATAATCTTCTAAAAAATTTTGTTTACCTTAGTTTGATCTTGAATTTTTGATAATACAAATTTTCATAAAAAATTATTGGTAAATATAAAACTTATTATTTTTGAAATATAAACAAGCTTCTATTGATTACACTTATATGTTTTAATAATGCTATTGATAATTAAAAAGAATATTTCAAAAATGTTTATTATAAAAGTTCAAGTTTCTTAAGAATGATATTTATAATATTAGAAATAAGTAATATAGATTATAAATTCCTATCTTTTTTTAAGTTATTCAAGTAATAATAAAGCTTTTATAAATAAAAATTGAACTTTGAATACTTCTCTTGAGATATTTCAATTTGATACTCATTTAAATAAAGAACTAATTGAATTGACACATTCAATATTCCAAATAGTGATACAAAAATCTTTTTTGAGTTCAAGTAAGGCAAAAAAAATATCTCTATTAGATAACTTTTTTAAAAAAAAATAGGTTTGTTTTTGAACTTTTTTAATAAGATCTTAAATTCTTTTCTTTTTTTTATTATTAATTACCTTTTTTTTTTAACTTGGCAATTCATAATTTTAGATAATATATAACAATAAACTATTGAGAATAAATCTAGAGAATTGATGTGCATAACAATTTTCTAGAAAAATGAAATATATATTGTTCTCTAGATCTAATTTAGAATACTTTGATACAATAATAAATTAATTATTATATAAAAATCTATAATATTAAAGATAGTCATAAACTTTTCAATAAAAATTAAGTCATATAATATAAAAAAAATAATAATAATAATTTATTAAATTATTTTAATATTTTAAATTAATTTAATATTTAATAATTAAATATTAATAATAATTTTTTTATAAGAGTTAATAAGATTCAGTTTATATTAATTAAAGTCAAACTCAAAAGTCTATATTATGCTAGTTGAAATTATATTATTCAACAACTGAATTATTGTTGTATTTAATAAAATATAATAATAAAAACATCGATAAATCATTTTCAATTGCTATTACTTGGCATTAAAAATATTGACAATAAATTAGTAAAAAAATTTTGATATACTGTAGTAAAAAAATTTGACAATATTATAGCAAAAAAATTTTTTGCATACTGTGGCAAAAAATTTGACAAAAAAATTGATATTGTGATAAAAAATTTAGCAAAAATTGTTACAACAAAAAATTTGCCAAAAAAAATTATATATTATAATAAATAAATTAACAAAAGTTACAAATTCAATATTAAAATTTAATAAATATTTAGAAAGTTAACAAATTTCAAAATCAATTAACTAAATTATTTGTTACTTTTCTCTTATTTTTCCTCTTCCTTCTCTTTTATTTGTTTTTCTTTTCTCTTTAATGATTTTAATTTGACTCTTTTAAAACTAACCTCAATTGGTTTTATTCTGTTAAATATTTTTTACTTTTTTCTTTTAACTTCTTAACTGTCCCTATATTTTGTCCATTTGTATACTTTTCTCAGTTTGTTTTTTATTCTCTAAATACATTAATAATTTCTTACATTCAATAATTTTTTATCTTTTGGATTTAGCTATTGATTCCTTATTTGTTTCTATTACCTTTTCTTATTAATATTCTAAAATTTCTTTCTGGTGATATCATATCATAGAAATATAAATAATTATAATATCATTTATAAATCCACTAAAATGCTTGAATTGATTTTGAATATTTATTCAAATATTTCAACAAATCCTTGGATAAAGATTGCTATAAAGATATTTGTTTTGATATGAATAAACTATCTATTCTTCAAGTCTTATTGGTTTGAAATGTGTTATACCTTGATTCTTTTGAGAGTAAGAGTGGTTGTAAATATGAATACTTAAGATCTTACTATATTTCTGTAAAGTGGCCTTAATTTCTTGATAAGTATGGCTACAGTTAAGATCAATCAGCATAACAATTACTGTTTTGTTTCCTTTTTTTGTTATCTCTTGTTTGAAAAACTTCTTTTCTGATGATGAGTATGAGGTTTCCCATTTTTCTGCTTGTATAGAAATCAAAATGAAATTTTTTCCTTCTTTCTTAAAGTCTTATTGGTTTGAAATGTGTTATACCTTGATTCTTTTTTGAGAGTAAGAGTGGTTGTAAATATGAATACTTAAGATCTTACTATATTTCTGTAAAGTGACCTTAATTTCTTGATGAGTATGGCTACAGTTAAGATCAATCAGCACAACAATTACTGTTTTGTTTCCTTTTTTTGCCACCTCTTGTTTGAAAAACTTCTTTTCTGATGATGAGTATGAGGTTTCCTATTTTTCTGCTTGTATAGAAATCAAAATGAAATTTTTTCCTTCTTTCTTATTGATCTTCTTTATACATTATAAGGCATCTTCAACTTTCTAAAAGATAAAAGTTGTTCAGGTATTACCATTGAGAAAGTCTTTCTTGAATGGTAGTATATCTTTGGATAGACTTAAGGCACCTTGGAAATATATTATTTATTCTTTTTCTGTATCTCCTAATATTCTAGAGGTAAGAATTCCAACCTTGAATTTTTTTTTTAGTAATATAAAATAGATTTAGGCTGAATGGCTTGAATCTATTTCATGTATTGTAGAAGATTTGTTCTGTTATTTTTTTCTTTAACTCTTTCCTAAATATTTTTTATTTCAAGTTCTTCTTCAAGCTTTTTCTTCAATTCTGTCACCTATTTTGATTTTAGTGTTTTTTGAAATTTCAATCTCAATTGTTGATTGAACTTCCATATTCTTATTTAAGGAGATATTCTTATTTGAGATTGAATTTTCTATTATAGAGTTTGTAAACTTACCCTTGATCTGAAAAGTTTCAGGAATATTGGAGGAAAAACCATTTGTATTGATATCTTGTTTCAAGATGTATTTGACTTTTTTTTTCAAGAAGGGTATTATAAGATCATCTTTTTTTTCTTGATTTTGTTTCTATAAATATAAGATATGATGTTTGAGAACTTTAGCTTTAATAAATGTAGTTGGATCTACATTTAGGATTTTTACAAGAATACTATCAAGTATCAAATATTCTATTGGTCCTGATGTCTGATTAAACTTGTCTTGTGTAAAGAAAGTATTGAAGATAATTTGAATAACATATATTTTTTTTTCTCTAGTTATGCTTTTTAACTATTTTGACTATTGTATTAAGGATATGATACTTTTTCTTCTTTGCAATTTATATAATTTTTCATTTCTTTGTTATATTGATTATATGTAAAGAAGAATAAATTGCTGATTTATTGTTTTGTTTATTTTTTTTTGTTTGTTTATATTTAACAAAGTTTGTGGAATTACTTGTTTGTTGTTTTGTCTGAAATGTTGTTTACTTGAATGAATTGTTGATTCTTTCTGTTTTGATCTGCTTGTTTACTAGAATGATTATTGATCTTTTTCATTGTAAAGAATAGACTATCTGTTTATAAATACTTGATGAACCTTGCTATGTTATTTTGATACAGACTTATTTGACATATATGTGTTCACATAACTTGTTTTATTGTTTAGACAGATATATATGAAATTAGGATACTTTATTGTTTAGTCCTTAAGAGCCTTTAATATCCTTTTGGACTTTATTAATTTTGAGTTTTTTCTAATTTATTGATGAGAAATACTGTTGATAAGGTTTCTTCTAGTGTCTAAAAATGTATAAACTGATATTGGCCTGACTAAAATCTTGAAAAGTTGATGTTGAGTTCTTTTAAACTTATTGTGAATCAGCTTATAGGTATGTTTTTCTTTTCTTGTAAAGTAAAATAAATGAAGGCTGAAATAGTGTTAGGCTATATATACTTCTCTTGATTAATAAAGTAATCTTTGGAAGAGTAACTAAATGTTATATTTGTTATTAAGTCTCAGATTTTTGAAGGATAAAATGTATTGTGCTGGTGTCTCTTTTTCAAGAAAATTATCAAAAAAAGAAATTTTTAAGGAAAAAGGTGATTAGTGGAAACCATCTCTATTCATAATATTTTTGATTGATTTATTTTATTTAAATATTGAATCTTAAATTAACAAGACTTTTGCAAATATTTAGTTATAATTTATTTAAGTTTAATCTTGGAAACAATATTTTACTTCACAGTATCTTTGGATAAAAATCTTTCTAGTTCATTATATTATTGTCAACAGGTTATTATTGTCATATGTCAAATCAAGCTGCTGAAATACAAGAAACTATAAAAGAATGAATTAAAAAAAAGAAAAAGGGAATATTTAAAAATTGAAAAAAAGATTTCTAGTTTTCTCCAAAAACCTGTTTCTCAAGATTTCTTTTCAATAAAAAATATTCAATTGGAATATCCTTTTCTTTCCTAACTATCTAAGGAACTTATTTATTCTTGATCTTGATTTCCTTCTTGTGTATCATCTAAGAAAACTTATTGTCTAGTAGGAGTCTTTACTTCCAGGATATACTTGGTCTCAAACTTCTTTGAATAGTAATTTTTTATTCACTTGTGGTAGAGAGATAACTTATGATGAACCCCAGATTCTTATGTAATTTAGTAGAAACTGAACCATATTATTTTAGTATAATATCTTTTAGTAGCTATATCTAGTTAAAGAAATTTTACTGATATATATCTTCTATTATTCAAAAGGTTAGATTTTTCAACAATTCTTTTGTCTTGTAATAGTAGAAAAATTTTAAACAGTAATGGGGATCCTTTCGATTACAATATTCTTTAATAATTTCTAAAAAAATATATTCTCAACTATAACTAAAGGATTGGAGCTTAGTATAAACTAGAAATTATTTAGTCTTATTATCTGACTAAAATAAAAAGAAGACCTTGGTCTTGAACTTTGTTTGACTGGAATGATAAAAGAGAAAGATTTTAATTTAAATAAATAGTAGCTTTTTTATTACCTGAAGACTTGTTACTCATATTTTATTGGCTTTATGAAACTTTATTTGTAGATTAACCCAATTAAAGAAATAAATAAAACCAGGGTATTATTCAACTTTTTCAATCACCAATGATGTCATTGGAACATATGGATATAATTAATAGAAACTTTTTTATATTCTGTTACTAATATGGTTTGTATTAACCAATCTGATGCAAAGTAATATTGTGTTATCAGAAATTTAGAGTCAAACTAAGTTAGTCAAAATCTCTCAAAAAAACTATAAAAAACAATAAACACTTTAAGAGGATATAAGACAGTATGTAAGAAGATAAATAATAAGTTTTTTCTTATCAACAAAATTTCTATTTCTTGTTGCTTTCAGCTTTGTAAGGTGAAACTCCACTTGTCAGTCCTTTTACTTTCTAAAACTTTCTTATCTTTAGTAAAAAAAATATGTACTTGAGTTTATTTAGATTATTAAAGACCTAAGTTCTTATTTAAAGGAGTTTATAAACAAGTAAGAGAGGGTAATAGAGATAAATAAAGATAAAATTCAAGTTGTTTTAATGAAAGTATAAAGATTTTATTAGTAAAGAAGTATAAAATTTCTTATGAATATATTTTTGTGTATGATCAGAGGATCAACAGAAAGAGTTATTGTTTACAAATAATACTAAATTATATTTAAATTATATTGAATTATATAGTAGAAATTGATTAATAATTTAATTATAATGAATTATATAGTAGAAATTAATTAATGATTTATTTATGTCATTAATTTTTTTGATAAATATTATATGAATGGCATTATACAGAATAAATATTTTTCGATAGTATTATAGATTTAAATTAAGAAATTTTTATAATTTTTATAATTTGTATGTTTAATTTTGATAACTAAATTTTTATATTTAAATTTTCTATTATATAATAACTTAATATTGAATAAAAATAATTTTTAATATTATTATATACTTTTTTTTTTATTGATGTAACATATAATATAATTTATTATAAAATAGATAATTCAAAATATCTAAAAGGTTCAAAAGATTTAAAATATTTAAGTAATCTAAGTGATCTATTTTTTAAGTATATAAGTAATAGTAATTTGCTCAAAAGTAAATTAAGTTTATAGAAATAACTTTATTTGACTTTTGAAAGAACCAAAAAAAATTAATATTATATAATACTGTTTAAAAAAAATTCTTAATGAATTTATTCTTGATTATTTTTTTATTATATTTTGCTTTCAAAAATTCTTAATGAATTTATTCTTGATTATTTTTTTTATTATATTTGCTTTCAAAACTTGAATGAAGGTTAGCGAAGAGCTTTGAACTTTAAGTAAACTGGCGTTGTGGCTTAGCGAAGGCCTTGAAAGAGGTTCTTGTCATGCCACTACACAATATGGTTACTAAGTGCAAGTGGCTTGATGTCATACCGTATTATGTGTCACATGACAATGGCAAACTTGTAACTTTAACGTAAACAAATGAACTGGATATCGTTGCTGAAATAGTGTATAATATAACAATACATAGATTTATATAATGTAAAGAAGCACTTTTACAAAAACTATAGATTATCGGTTATTCTTATGATTCTTTTTATTTTAAAAATAGAAATTACTAACTTTGAAAGTTCATTATCAACAACGTGAAGATAATTATTAGATTATATTAAAAACTAAAATTCTTAAATGATTTCTCAATACTAATTACCGGATTCCATATTACCCGAATATATTTGCGAGTGCTTTCGATATACCAGAATAATCAAATCGATCATGAGTTAAATGAAGTTGACGTGTGTTTGGTTATTGAAAACTTGAATATTTTATATAATAGAAAATAGATAAGCTAAATAGCAAAAAACTTAATTCCTTGTATGATTTGTATCCCTATTTAAGAAATCATCTGATTTTTATTTGATTTTTTGAGAAACCCGGCTAATTGGGTGACATCTTAATAGCATTTGTTAAAATCAAAGAGTGTAATTTCTATTATTATTATTATTTTTTGACAAGAAATAAAAATTAAATTTCACGAGGGTACTGAATTCGGTGATGAAACATCATCCTCGCTAAAATTTTTATGAAACCAGTGATTTGATATCCATGATTTTGGGGGTTTGTTCATTATTGTTTGACTCGTTCTTATATTGAGCTGAATTTGGAAGAGGAAGTAAAGATGGTGGTGGAATTGCTTGATTCAGACCATCAGCTCTGCTGTATGGTGAGAAATGTGGACCACTGTATTGAGGCTCAATTGGGCCTGGAAAAGGTTCAAGCGATCTTTTATGTGTGGACACACCAGAGGATGGTCCGAATGCCGACATGATGGGCGGAAGAACGTCATGCGATGTTGAACGGTGAATGTTTTCTGGTAAGCCATAAGGTGAAGATGAAATTGCAGGGAGATCAAAGTGTGACGTGGAGTGAGGTGTAGTATAAGAAGATGACCTCGATGGAAGCATATCAGAATTAAAATAAGTTGAAGATGAAGATGATGGTTGCTGATAAGAATCCAAAGAGATTATCGACATTGAACTAGAGGGAATAGGAGCAGGAAGTAGCCTGGGTAGTGATCTCGTGGAATTTGAATTCGGCAATGAACTAGAATTTACGCGCAAACTCGAATCATTAGTAAGTATATCTAAATTATAGAAATATAAATACCAAAAGTTAATAATTCACTTCCAAATGCTCTAGGATTTTTAAAAGACGACGCAAATAAATTAAGTACGTACCATTCTTAATCCTCTTGACTTCCCTTTCAACATTATCGATGATGGGTTTTTGTTTTTTCGCAACAGTCTTCGTCACCTTATTCTTTCCCCTTTCGGCGGTATCTTTTTTAGCAGTCCTTCTTGTGGATCCAGTTCGACTTTTTCTCGGTTTAACTAAAGCAACATTGATCTCCAGATGTTCAGCTTCAGACTCAGTTCTTGGTCGTTTAATGCTTATCCTATCAATGTTCATTTGTGCATTGGCTTTGCTGATAGTCTGTGTATCTTGTGCATCACCCATAGTTAAGAAATCGGCAACCTTGGCTTCATTTGTGACGGGACCGCCATCATCAACTGTCCGCTCAACTTCACGACCACTACTAGCCGACATATTTGATTGCGATTCCGTATTTTGAAAACATTTCTTACATACATAGTCAAGATTTTCAAAGTCTTGCCCGGCACGAAATCTTGGATCGACTTTTGAAATGCAATCCAGATGTTGCCAAACGGAACATCGATCGCATGCAATCATGAGACTATTATCATTCTACAACGTGCGAGTTAATGTTAATAATTTTTCAAATGACAATTGCAAGCAAATCAACTGGTGTAATTCATACTATATTATTTCCAGAAACACCACACAGACATTCAAAGTACCAATTGCTGTTCGGTTGTTCGTGGGCCTGAGGTTGCATTGATGGAATTTGATCAGAAGCATCTGACTGAACTTGAACGTCTATTTTTTTACAATTTTCTCGCCTAGCTCTCGATGCCCGTAATTCCTCAAGTTTGACCTGCTGATCTTTCTCCACTTTCTCTTTTCTCATCTGTAATCGGATTTCTCGTTCCCTCGCACGACTTTCTCGCGAAGTCAACCTAGCATCTTCCTATAATGAACGACGAATAAATCCAAGATTTTCGGAAATTTTTTTGCAATGGGATATTTAAACATACCTCATTTTCTCGAGACTTCCTTTCCTTCACTCTTTCCTCCTCCCTTTCAATTTGTGCAATTCGATCGGCTTCTTGCTTTTCGATTTCCTTCTTAAGGAGCCTAGAGCTTCGTTTTCTATTAGCTAGAGCATCCAGTTTTTTACGGTCTTTCTCTTTTTCCTTAGATAATTAATCAGTTAACAAAGCTTGAATTTAGCATTATTCTCGGAAAAGTGTTGATAATGTTTACCTTCAATACCGCCAAGACTTTCGGCAAAAGATCATTGGTCAATAATTTGAAGAAGGCCTTTTCTGCAGAATTTCTGGTTTTTTCGAACCGAGATGGAAACTCTTCCCATTCCGCTGCCGTGACACAAACCTACATATATATGTAAGATGAAATTCTTATAGCGTATTGTTTAAGAAATAGATAATAGATCATTTACAGTCTCCCAGTTTGTCGATTCATTCTGATCGATAGTAGTGACTTTCTTCGATTTATTACGTCGAGCAGCCCTTCCCCTACCCTTGGGTTTTTCGGTATCTCCCTTTGGACTCTCTTTGCATAACCGATTATCTGTAAAGAATTTTAATGAGTATATTCATCTTATACAATTTCTTTTCTTTTTTTTTTTTTTTTTTTGTTTTCAAAAAAAAACATCGCTAACCGTCAAAAAGCCAATATGTGTTGCCCTTCGAATCATATCCTATCGGAGAGACCCGCTTCAATGAGAATAAAAATGTTTAATTCAATCTATCAAATGATAATTGAAAACTAATAATAATTAAAATACAAACCCATGTCTGCGAGTCATCTTGTGAATCCAGATGTTGCCTGAACTTATCAGGATTTCGCATCTGCCAGTGGCAAAGGTCATGTAAAATCAGCACCTTGTGCATTCACAAAATAAAGGTACTATCAGTATACACAAAATTAAATTTAATATATTTTAAGATAAATGTATCTGTATGAAAATAAATAAATAAATGTCAAGTACCTTTTGTCTTATTGACATATCTTCGAACTTCTTTAAATCTTCCTCAGATCCAAAGGGATTATCTTTCTCAGGCTCGTATATTAAATATTGTTGATAAAGATACCGTTCCCAATTTTCGAGTCTATTGTTAAACGAAATCATGACGAAGGTAAGGAACAAGAACTGCCTGACCTAGTAAGCTATGCATTGACTATTGATTAATTACGCTATTTTCTTATTGGACGTTAGGGTTCTGAGCATTTGCACAATTAGATTCGTTAACTGCGGACTTTCTTTGGCAACTAGACTGAGTTCTAATTCCTACAACAGACAAAACAAGTAGTTTGAGCAATCGTAGAGCGTCAATCCCTAACGAATAATAATGTTACTAAATGATAACTTACATCCGTGTCGAATGATTCCAGCCCAAAGGCGTTATAAAATGTGTGCATGAACTGGGCCACATTCGAAAACTCCCAGTGACTCCGTAGTTGGAGTATCGCTTGTTGGTAGTCTTGATTGAGATCGGAATGTGTGGTTGATGACATTCGGACTAGAGAATTTCCCGGATAAAGTTAGTAAATCAAATTTAAACAAGAAAAACAACACTTGATCCAAGAGCTTTCGTCAAGATATCACCTACCTAGATATTTGTGTAAGTGTCGTTATACCGTGTCAGCGTAAAAGGTTGGTTTTTTAGAATGCTTAAATAGAAAAGGATAGAGCTGCGTATTAATAAAAAAAACTCGAAATATAAGGATATTTTTAAATGTTTTCTGTAAAAACTCATAAACACATGATTTTTCAAAGAGCATATTTTCATAAAGGAATAAAGTTTTTTAAATTTTTCTCTGTTAGTCGGTTCTAAGCTATCTGCGAAAGGAACGCGCTGGATTTTGCTTTTGTAAAACGATAGAACGGAAGTTATTTATAAAATACTAACAAGAATGGTGAGGATTCTATTCACGACTTGTAGAAGGGTATGTCTGCACAATCTAATTCAAGTAAAACACCAACACAGTAGAATAGAGACGACTTCGAAAAGACGGTATATGAGTCCGAAGTTGACGAGAGGTGATTTTTTTAAATATGCATTACGTATGATTTACATGCTGTATATATATATTATATAGTTGACAAATGATTATCGTGCATATAGTATATTGAAAAAAAAAAATATTTACATTAAATTAATTTATATAATAAATAAAGAATTGTTTTTTGTGTAGTTGCGGTTTAAAAAAAAAAATTATACTGTGTATATTTTTTTTCTATATACAAATAATATATTTTTCAAATTAAAAAATCAGCCATTATTAAATTAACTTTTTATGGATAAAATTAAGAAACTTGTAATATACAGTATATACAGTATATCATAAATATTTTATTAAATAAAAAAATTTTTTTTATAAATCAAAATCTTTGAAAATTACTTTTTTTTTTTTAACTTACCATTAGGTTGACATGGTTTATCTTTATTATATATTATTAAAGACGTTATAATTTTAAATAACTTTTATATATTAGCTTATTATTGAAATTTATTTTTTCTAAATATAATGATTGTAATAAATCAGATCTGATCAAATTTTAAATAAAACTGATTAGAATCTGATTTTTATAATTAATATTCAAATCTGATCAAATCAATTTTTAAACATGTTTTTTATTTTATTTAAAATTTTATTTATAGTCAATATTTTTAAAAATTTATTTAGTGTCATTTACAATTATTTTTCTTTAAATTAAAATAAGTATCAATATAATTTAAATTACTGGAATCATAATTTCTACTTTAATCTTTTTTTTAATGATTTATTAAATATTTGTAAAATAGGTAAATCTTGTTTTAGCTGCTATTACTAATATATTATATATTTTTCTCTTTTGATTTCTTCTTTTATTTTTTTATTACTGTTATTTTTTTTAACAAGTTTTGGAAAAAATTACTTGTTATATTTTTTTAACAAAACAGTTATATTGTGTAATTCTTGTTCTGACCAGTAAAAAAAAGAATTGTTTTGTATAAAAAAAATAATAACTTGATATTAAATTTATTATCATTGTATTTTTTAAAAATATTTGTTATTTTTATTTTATTTTCTATTTAATTATATAAAATTATTTTTTAAAAAAATTTTCTTTATAGTAAATGAAATCAGAATCTCTTTTATATCAAATAATTCTCAAATAATTGTTTGCAATTGCTTATTTCAAAAAATTTGTATCAATATGAGCAAATTTACTATATTTACAAAATAAATATACTTTACAAAAAATTTAAGAAATATTTATATTTAATCCTTTTATTGTTATAAAAAACTAAAATACTATTCTTAACTATCTTATATTTTTATTTTTTATTTAATCTTAAAAATTTATACTCAATAATTTTTTGTAATATTTTTAAAGTTACATTGATAGAAAAAATATCTATTGTATAATTAAACAAAAAACTATTTATTACTACTACTTTTTTATTATACAAGTATTACTAATTTGTTACTATAATATATTGAAACATATATAAAAATTTTATATTCTCTAGTTGATAAATATTTTAAACTACAAGTTAATATTACTTAAATATAAAACTAAACATATATAAATATATAGTACATAACAACACTTTTTTGAATTTTTTAAATATATATTTTAGATTATAAATTAATAAAAAATCATTAAAATTATTTAAAACTATAATATATTTTTTAAAGCATAAATATAAAAAATATAAAAAAAAAATATTAAAATTATTATATAATTTATTTTTTTAATTTTAATTTTAAATTTATAAACAAAGAATTTTACATATAAAAAATAAACTATAAAATTTTTTTTAAAAAATTTATTAAGTTATTTTATATAAAAATCTTAATTAAAATTT
>CAJVPT010003794.1:0-14571 GCA_910592055.1 Acaulospora colombiana
ATTGTTATAATAGTGAAGTTATAAGTAGTTTTAGGGAAAACTATTTTGAGACTCGCCCAAATCTTTTTACACCTCTATCTTGATTTTGGTATTGTGTTTTGTGTGTATAATAGAAGGACGGACTCTTCTATTTGCAGGTTACATAAGCTTTTAGTCATTAATATCAGACTCGCCAATTAGCCTGCTACAGCAGGAAAGATAGATTTCCTTTAAATCTATTTAATATTTATTGCCAATTAGATATATATAATATAAAGTTTGCTTGAAAGCAAAGGTTTTTATGTGTAAAAGTATTTTATTATATATGTAAAACTGACTTCTCTTATTTTTCAAGGATTAAACTGAGGTAGGCAAATTTCTCCAGAAAATCAAGAAAAAATTTTTGGATGACTATAAGAGAAAAGATATAGTGTGTAGATACTTCGAAATATGACTTGATGTTTATCACCTTTTACTGCTAGAAATCTCTATAGATATGCTTCAATATAAAAGGCTTTAAGTATTACACTATTGATTTTTCTTTCTTGCAGAACTTTCTTTGGTGATTTTTATTTACTATGAAATAATATTATATATATGATGATTTATACATAGTAAATGTATTACATATTATATATACAACTAATCCTATTAAGGGAAACCACATGATACTCTTTTAATTTTTTCTAGAACAATTTTATAGAGTAATCTGGTTAACAGACTATTGTGTATATTCTAACCTGTTCTCAGTTTTGGAACTTCAGTGTGGTTCACAGATTTCTTCTTTCATCAAGATCTCCTTATAATTCGTCACTCACAAGCAAGTTTAGTTATATTTTTATATATCCTATCAGTACAATGTTTACTTTTTTCAGGACTTCAGCCTTCTTAATTTAACAACATCTTTATTGGTTAATAAGATTAACAGAGTGCCTTTGTCAATCCTGTTTTTATTCTGATTGATCACGAGATCAGCCTCATTTTCCTCCACCTTATCATGATAATGATAAGATACTAATTATTCACAATATATATAGACCGGCCTGATTTGGTAAATATCAGCTATAGGTAACATTGTATTATAGTAGATTCTTCTATTTTAGGTATCAGTAAGATAGCTAGGATTGCATTCAATAATAAGTATTAACTTGTGATCCAATGAAATTATTTTATTATGTGTGATATTTTTTCACTTGGTCCTCAGGTAATATTGAATTCTGAACCTTGTGATTGCAACCTGGAAGCACTACTACTATGCTATAGATTCACAGATATATGAATAAAACCTTATTATATTCACAATATTATTATATTAGAAGTATTGTATATAAATTGAAAAAATTGATTTTTACTGATTTTCTAACTACATATAAAAAAGATATTTACAAGAAGTTTTTACATTTTTTTTATTAATAAAATCTTAACACTTTTCTTAAAACAACTTGAAGTATGATTTCAATAGTCATATCTATTTTTTATTTATTGTTTATAAATCTCTTTACTTAAAAACTTGATTTCTAGTAATCAAAAAAAGTCAAGTAATATATTTGATATCAATGACAGAAAAGTTTTTAAAAAAAGAAAAACTAATTGTGAAGTATCTAAAAAACTCTTTTAACCTTTGAAGCAAGAGATTTATAGAGGTTTGTTATAATCAAAAAACTTATTTTTTTTTTTGAACTGTTTTAATTCTCTTAGAACTTTTATTTCATAGTTTTCTGAGGAATTTTACCTATCTTAATTTGATACTAAATTTTGAATTACACAAATTCTTATTAAAAATAATTGATTAACATGAAATATATTAGTTAATAAAAAAGTAAACAAGCTTATATTGATTATAACTATATAATTCAATAATATTAGTAGTGATATAAAAAAAAGTTTTAAATATATTTATCTTTAATTGAGCAAATTCTTTAACAAAATGGTTATGACATCAAAAGATATTGTAAGAGATAATGCAATCAATTTGACTTTTCTTCTTATCTAAGTTTTTCAAGTGGTAAAATGATTTTTTTAAGGAAAAGAATTGAGGTCTTCTATTTTTCTTGAGATATTTCAATTCAGTACTTGCTTAAATAATAGATTTATCTATAATATCATAAGTGATAACAAAGAAGAAATTCTTTTCAAGACTCAAGTGAAACATAAAAAATATTCCAATTAGACAAATCCCTTTGAAAAAAAATTATTAAATGGATTAAAGAACTTTTTAAAGATGCTTTGAATTGTTTCCTTTATTTTTTCTTATCCAGTTACTTTAATAATTTATTATTTTTCAGAATAATCAATAATAACAAACTATTAACAATGATCCTAATAGTTAGAGATCATCACTTAACTACTGGAAGAGTATAATATTATTCTCTAAATCTAACTTAAAGTACCTAGTTGAAACTTAATTTTGTTTAATTCAAACTAGCTTAGTAAACTTTTCATATTTTTTAAAAAGTGTAGTTTTTCAATGATAAGTTAGTTGCTTTGCAAAGTCTGTAAATATTTAGATATTTTTAAGTATTTCAATAAAAATATGTTATAGTAACATAATTGTGGGTAAAAAAAAAAAAAAAAAAAAAAAAAAAAAACAAATTGAGAAGAATGAAGGATAAGATATTCAAAAAGGCAATTAGTATTGATCAATTAAAAAGATATTATGAATAATCAATTGAAAGCCAAAGCATTATTATATAGTTATATATATTATAGAAAAAAAAAAATATTATTAACCCTTTGAATTAAATATTATTTGTAAAAAAATAAATTTACAAACTTTCTCTAATTATATCCTTATTGCTCTTTATAAAGTTCAAATAAAATTGATATTATTTCTATTTTTATTTATTTTTATTTAAAATGTCTGGTTCTTAATATAATGGAATTGAACTTTGTCTATATTACATTGTTCAATATAGTTTATGAGCCGACAGATTACTACTGTTAATTATATTTCGGAGACTGGCAAATAATGCAATGAGTTACCGAGAATGCAATGAAACCTAATGTTGCTTTAACCAGTTCTCGCTGGAGATCTAGTGCCAGTTCCCTTGGTTGGCAACGGACCACTAGGCTGTTGGTTACGGAATTGAGCCCTATATTGTTCCCGACTTCTTTCTTGAGCTATTATTAATGGTAAGGATAATTTAATTTAAAATTTTATTATCTATTACTTTCAAATCATAATATTACTCACGGTTATACTGAAGAAGTTTTGTGATCAAGTCGGTGTGTGTTAAAATCATACGACGACAACAATATCTTTGAAGACCAATTGAATCCATCGCTTCCCTTCCAGAAAGTTTAGTAAGGATCGCAGTAAAAATTATGCTGGATAATGTGGGAAAGCCGCTTACCCTTCATTATAGTCATTTGCTAACATACTCTGATACAATTCCCATTTATTTCCAATTACTTTTCCACACGAGAAGCAACGAACAGGGATAATCATTTTAAAAGTTAATTTCAATTGTCCACTGTATTGGCATTAACATAATATACCCGTGCCACGTGTTGTAGATCAGTTTTAATTAAACATAATAGTTTATATTTTTATTCTATCCTGCAATTTTAAAATGGACATTTACAAAGATTATTTCCAGGCGATTGGTTGCTTCGATTATATTGTTGCCAATAGATTCGTAAATAAAATCTTAAAAGTAAGCGCCTGCTGCTTCATTGGTTGTAAGTTGACACGTTTCGCACGCCAAAAAGTCT
Source organism: Acaulospora colombiana (assembly GCA_910592055.1). Taxonomy (NCBI): domain Eukaryota; kingdom Fungi; phylum Glomeromycota; class Glomeromycetes; order Diversisporales; family Acaulosporaceae; genus Acaulospora; species Acaulospora colombiana. The sequence goes on from CAJVPT010003794.1 coordinate 3,694, forward strand.
AATGCGGAGTTTCTATTTCAGACCAATCCCACTTTTGGCTCGACACTTTTGGCTCTTATAAAGGGCGAACAGTCATACACCTCTTTCGAGTATATGAAAACGAAATCCTTTCGTAAAGATGTAAACAGGACCTATTTGATCATTTTTCGCGTTGATTATCTATTAGCATTTATTTTTTTTTTTGCTAACGAAATGACCGACGGTTTGTCCCAACAAAAATCTAGAAAACACAGCCTCACAAATTGTATGTCGAAGTGACAGATTCAATCAAGAACGTAATAAAATCTTCGCCCCTAACAAATCTCAATCATAATGATCAAATCGATCCAGATTACCTCGTGAAATTGTGTCAGGATTTAAGATATTTTTTAAATATTAGAAAAGGGCAGGTAAATGCGTAAGTATCGTTTTGTTTTATAGATGAAACTCGGAAACGTTTTAAACATCGGCTAACAAAGCTACCCAACTAGCTATCGCGATATACTAAATCATTTTCACGATGTCAAGTCCGAACATCTCATTGATAAAATTGAATCATGCAGAAAAAAGGCGGATGAGTGCAAATTAGCTGAACGCTTGGGTCTACTATATATAGGTGTAGAGTAAGCGATCACATTTTCACATATATTTTTTAAATATATATTTCCTTTTTCGGACCCTTGCTAATTTTTGATGGTGATATGACGGATATTAATCGTGATCTTTAGAAAAGAACTCGTAATTTTAAAACACCTTTTTATGGCACGTAGAGCAATCGCTGAATATAATATTAAAGACTCTGTGGTGTTCCTTTCTACTGCAAAGTCGCAACTTTCTTCTTGGAAAGAGATTTGCTCACAACAAGTATATTCCGAGGTAAATTTCGGTTTATTTATTTATTTATATCCATTTATTGTGTATTGAAATTATTTAATGTTTAGAAAAAATCGGAAGAACCCAGTGGAGCGTTATCCGCGCTTCATGCATTTTTTTCAGCTTCCGACGTGAGTAATTTAATGCGTTTCGTGGCTTGTTGCAATGGAATAAATACACTTATTTACCTACTCTTGCTTTGATAGAGATATGTGAAGCACAGCAACAGTTCGCCGAATCATGTTCAATGGCTTGAAAGATTCCTGAATAATCTGATCTCGACGATGACATTGTATTTTACGCGTATTCTTTGGGGAAGAGAGGCAGTAATGGGAGGTGATTTAAGGTCTTCGTGGAAGAAGATTAATCCGGATCATTATGCAACGTATGTTTTTAAAAAGATCATTACCGCAACGTGCGCTTCAATTATGAACCAATATTTTGACATAATTATCATAGCATCAAGAGTTTTCGAAGTCGGGGAGTACTCTACGTTTCGTTAATATACGAGATCACGGATGTACCATTCCATGAAAATGGTTATATTGGTACGGGGGTAGACTATGAAAAACCAAGCGGGAAAGATTCTTTTCGTTTTATTTTTTCTTATCCCGAGGTGAATATTCTTTTACACTCACGAGAATTCGTTTTTTTTTTTGGTTTAATATTTAAATGGCTTGAATTATATGACAGGAAAATCCCGATCACTTACCAAAGATAGCATCGATTATTCAAGAAAAAGATGAGACGAGGGAGACCCCATTAACCAAGAATGAAGCAATATATGAAAAATGCGATAATGCATGTTATTATTTGATCCGCATAGATCATCATGTCTGTCTTGTTGTCATATCAGAAAGGATGGAAAGGGCCGATAGCGGCACACTGGAATTTATAACGACATTGGCCAAGAAATTAAGTGGTTTAGAAGTTCTTAACATTCTGCAAAAATTTGCTGAATGATTTCTGTAATTACTTCGAATTAGGATCCTTTGTTGTATTATATGTATTTTTATGTATTTAAGTTATTCATTTTCGAAATATTTATTGTATATGCTACATTCTCTCATATATATACATATACCATTCCATTTAAAATAAGATCCGAATTGGATAATGAATAATCGTGTGATGAATACATAGTGCTTAGAAAAAATTAAAATTTTTTGCAGATCTGCACGTCATTCATCATTTACCATACCATTATCAGCAGGAATCACTGGATGCTCTGATTTACGGTCACGAACCATTTTATCCGAAAACCATCTGACAGGCTTTGAAACAGTCTAAGTGAAGAAATTATAATACAATTAGGAATCGTTTAACTAATTTAACTAAACAACACGAGTGCATTTATCTTCTATTTACACATACCCAAAGGATTCCACATAGGATGGCATCGACGAACGCACTATTTGATTCAGAAACTCCTGTGAATTTAAAAAGAACCAATATTATAATTCCGTGGGGATTATGGTCGGAATTACTGAATGAAGCACACAAATATCATCATACCTAATGATGCAGCTCTAAACGCATCACCTATGATATCTGAGGTGATAAAGAAATTTCCTTTGCAAAGACCTGTAAATGATCAATTGTGTTTAATTTATCTTATATAATTATCAAGTTGTAACGTGACGCATATATAGAAATTTTCGAGACCTTTGTATAAGGCCTTTGCTGCTTGTTCCGGCGTAATTTTGTCTTCTCCTTCAAGTTCTTTGGTAATTTTTGGCTTTGTCTTGTTCTAAAGGGATTTCAATGAACATTTTGTTAATCCTCGGAATAATCAAATATAAAATCATCAATACAACGACAATGTATCTATGATTAAGTAAGTAAATACCTCCTCGATAAGACCCTCGGTATCAAGGGTACCGGGAAAATAACAATGAACCCCGATGTCATAAAGGATTAATTCATGTCGTAGACACTCGGCCAAACCTAATTTAAAAATTCTCGAGTTAACAGTAGTCAAAAGTAACAAAAAAAAAAATCCGATTTAAAATAATCGGAATTACTTCGGAGAGCAACTTTGGATGGTGAGTAAGATGAATATCCGAGGAAACCGACGAAGGCTGCAACTGAACTAACAAAAACGATCTTGCCCTTAACACCTTGTTGAGCCATACGCTTGACAGCTTCCTAATGATCAAAATCATAATTAAAAATATATTCTGTGCAGCAGGAGATGCAATGGTCAATAATTGCTTTATTTGAATGTTACGTGAGTAGTATACAAGGTTCCAAAATAATTAAGTTGCATGGTAGCCTCAAACTCCTCTACCGGTTGTTCGATAAATACGCGCGGTATGGAAAAACCTGAACAGAAGACAAGATCGAATATAGTGAGGTGCCTACAATAAAAGAATTCGAAGGCCGTATAATTTTTTCGTTACCTGCACAGCAAATCACGACATCCGGTACTTTTCCGTTATGCCTCTCCGAAGCTTCATTAAGAGCACGGATTGATTCGTCTTTCTTAGAAATATCGGCGGATATGGCATTGAAAATCAAACTTTCATAATCGCTTCGATTTCTCGAAACCTAATCAATCATGTTGTGTCCAATTGTACGTGAGCAGAAATTTACGTGCGTAATAAAGTGAATGTATAATTACAGCTTTTATCTCTTCCAAGGTGGCATCTAACTCCTTTTGTCCTCTGGCGCAAATTGTAACGTGTGCACCCTTTGAAGCAAGCAATTTAGCAAGTTCCCTACCAAGTCCTTTGCTTCCACCGGTAATATATATATGCTTGAAATGGAATTCGGGTGAATGAATGTGAATTTTACATTAGCTCGATAAGTCGATAAATTACCTTTCCTTGAGGTTGAAATTTGTTTCTTCCAAAAATTTTTGCTGTAATTGAACTGACCATTACGTAACTGACAACAATTATTAAACAAGCTACAATTAATGACGCGATTGGGTGCAATTTTCCGGAAAGTTCGGAGTAAGGTGTATATTGTAAAATGTAATCAACTAGAGACCACATTTTCGATGCATACAAAAAAAAAATCCTGGTTGAAATTACACGACCGTTCGTGTGTACGCGCGGTGTCGCACGAAATGAGTTGACTGTATCACAAAAGGACTAGCTTTTTTATTTATAAATCAGAATATTAATACGTTTCCTGGGATAATTAATATAATTAATTACATGATGGGATATTGACATAGAATATTTCCAAGAAAAAAAATAAATAAATAAATAGATAAATCAGATGTAAAATTCCTAAGTGTGTTGCTTTGCTTTATGAAATACACTACTCTATTTAGATTTTTCTATCTCCCCAAATGTAAAAATAACAAATGTCCCGTGACTGCCATTTGCAAATCCATTAATTTCACGTGCCCACAAGTCCCAACCCTGATTGGACAACATTAAGATAAAGGTATTGGATTAAGGTCGGTAAGGAATTAAAAAAATGTTCTTTTCGGTTATTTCAGGTGCAAAAAACGAAGACGCTCTGTGTTATCTTTTGGAAGTAGACAATGAGATTCGTATAATGCTGGATTGTGGTTGGAATGATGAATTCAACGTGGAAGATTTAAAGCATCTGAGAAGGTATCGAAGATTACGAAAACGAAATACAAGCTATGTGTATTAAGAGAATCACAAACTTCAACTTTATTAGAGTGGCTAAACAAGTTGACGTGCTTCTTTTATCACATCCTGATCTTTCACATTTGGGGGCGTATCCTTATGCATATGGACATTTTGGTCTTTCGTGTCCCGTTTATGCGACTGTACCAGTTGTTCATATGGGGCGAATGTGCATGTATGATGTTTTTCAATCAAAAGTGAATGAAGTTGAATTCGATACTTTTGCTTTGGATAACGTTGATGCAGCATTCGAAAAGATAAATACTCTAAAATATTCACAGCCCACGTCGCTAGGAGGCAAGTAAAAGAGCTACTTCATCACACTCCTCTAATCGTCCGATCTTTGATAATGTCAAATTATATTTCAGGCAAGTGCAAAGGTATCACTATTACTGCTTACGCTGCCGGTCATACCATCGGAGGGACCATATGGAAGATCAAAAAAGATAACGAAGAGATCGTGTACGCAGTTGATTACAATCACAAGAAAGAGAGGTGACTTTCGAAATTATTACCTTGGCATTCTTTCCTCGGTGTTGCTCACATCAAATCATCATTTCCTCTAAAAAGGCATTTAGATGGCACTGTTTTACACATAAACGGTGTCGTCTTGGACGCATTGAGTAGACCTTCATTGATGATTACAGATGCTTACAATTCTTTAATAATTCACCCCGCACGAAAACATCGAGATGCTGCATTATTTGGTAACAACAATAATAATGATGATATCCCCCCTACGTTATAAAATTAATACCAATTATTAGGTACAGGATAAAGAATATTCTTATTCACCCCGAGATCAAATTCTCACCCGATAACATATTAGAGACGATTATGAGTACTCTTGGAAATAATGGATGCGTTCTGCTACCGACGGATTCATCAGCCCGCGTCCTGGAATTAGCTTATCTTTTGGATCAGCACTGGACGTTCCATCAAGTATCTTATCCGCTTATTCTACTGACCCATCAAAGTTATCGAACAATACAGTTCGCTAAGAGTATGCTAGAATGGATGAGTGATGCTATTAATAGACAATTTGATAGTAAAAGAGAAAATCCATTTGAATTTAGGTTGGTTTGTTTTCTTGGAATTAATAGTTCTTAGAGAAACCCCGATTGATGTCATTATTTTTCACCTCCTTACACATCTAACACACCCAAGCTTGCTAGTAATATACTTGTGTATATGGGTATATTCGTGTTATCACGGTAGAGGTAGATTGATGACATCATTTGGGATATCAGTAATCGATTTAATTGAAGAATGGTAACTCTAAAGTTACGAAAAATGTACTAAAATTTTAAACATCAATAAAATAAATTATAAAAACTTCAATTCATCTAAGAAATGGGATGGGATGATATAATAATAATAATTCAATAAATAAAAATTTTTTATATGTACCATCCAATAGGTACTTACGTCTATGTCACCGGTATAAAGACCTTTCCAAATATCCTGGGCCTAAAGTTGTGCTCGCCAGTAACCTTAGTCTGGAGACGGGTTATGCGCGAGATTTATTACTTGAATGGGGAACATCGGAATCCAATGCGCTCATCCTGACTGATCGTGGACCACCAAATTCATTAGCAAGGAGATTATATTATGAATGGGACAACCTCAGTGTATCCAGTAACAATCCGATAAAGCCAGTTGTTGGGTTAAATATAACAATGAATCTTTTGGTGAGCATCAGATAAATAATTTTTTTGTGGTTCGATTAGCATCTTTCAACCATCGATTAACGTTGATTATAGATTAGAAAGAAGGTTCCATTGGAGGGAACAGAGTTATTGGATTATAAATCCGAACAGCGTAAAAAGCAGGAACGTGAAGCAGCTCAGGCGGCACTTATAGCGAAAAGCAAATCAATAATAGAAGACGACGAGTCGGACGAATCAGAATCAGAAATAGGAGACACAGATATAGAAGAGTTACTTTCAACTCAATTCGATCTTTACGTACGCGATGCTACAAAATATGGTGGATTTTTTAAGCAAACCCAAAGTTACCTGATGTTCCCATATGTGGAGAAAAGAAAAAGATATGATGATTATGGAGAGATTATACAAGTTGATCAGTTTGCAAGGAGAATCGTTGACGGCGGCAGAGATGGTGACATTAATGGGGATAAAGTGGATCTGAATAGTGATAAAGATGAGGTAAGTGTGATAAGGGACTTGAGTTTTTTTAATATACACTTGATGACATGCAAGTAACTGTTACAGGCTGAAAAGGACGATCCTTCGAACCCTTCTTCAGAATCCAATGTTCCAACTAAATATGTCTCCTACAGTCAAAACATCAACTTTCGATGTCAAATAAGATTCATCGATTTGGAAGGAACCAATGATGGAAGATCTCTAAAAACGATTGTACCTCAAGTGCAGCCCAGGAAACTGGTTTGTTATTTGCCTTTGTCTATTTAATAATTTCATCTGATATTCATTTTTTAAATTTCTCCTTCATTCTCATTTCATATTGTTAAAAAATTTTTGATAAGATTGTAGTTCATGCGTTATCAGAAGCGACGAATGATTTTTATCAGAGTTGTTTGGCAATAGAATCAATGACGAAGGATATTTATACGCCTGATGTTGGTGAAGTGTTAAATGTGTCAGCTGCTATAAACTTTTACCAGGTCAAATTGACTGATGCTTTAGTTAGCTCTTTAAAGTTCTCAAAAGTAAGTGATTTTCCTTGGTTATCTTCTAACAGTTTTTCCTTATGATTCTAAATGGGTTCTCTTAATTAGCTTGAAGATTATGACATTGCTTTCGTGAATGGAAAAATCTCATTTCCACCAGACTCATCATTACCCATGTTGGATGTAGTGCCAATAGAGGAATCAAACTCTGGAAATCATAATCCTGTATTTGTTGGCGAGGTCAAATTAACAGAATTGAAACGCGTGTTACAGTCGGAAGGCATTGTCGCGGAATTTAAGGGCGAGGGAGTGCTGGTTTGTAATGAAAAAGTAGCTGTGCGGAAGGTAATTATTTCTCTTTTGCATTCTCTTACTTCACTTTGGCTTACTAACTTGTTCATAAAAACAGTCGTCGGCAGGTCAATTAATTTTAGAGGGTTCATTATCAGAAGACTATTACAAGATTAGATCCATAATATATGCACAACACGCTATTTTGTAATGGCATCGAATTTATGTTAAGTGTTTCGCACTTAAATTCTGTTGCAACAGAATAATGGAGTTGTGGTTTCAAGTTTGGTTCAATCTTGTTACTATATCGTTTATAGTTGGATTTAATAAAAATTAAAGTTTGAATTTACTTGTTATGTTTTCATTATAAATTTCGACTTACTTTAGTTATTTATAATTATACATTCAAAATTACCATTTATAATTGGATCCATAGTAATTTCGTCTAAAAAGTGTGATGGCGATTGTAAAAAATAAAATTTTTTCTATGGCTATTAATAAGCAGGTTCAAAAATATGTGACTATAATAAGAATTTGTAATTATAATGTGACTATTATTATTTTTATACTACAACTGGTATTAAAAGCAAGTTTTATTAAGAATTAACTCCTTCTAGCATAATATCAAATGTCTTATACATATTATATATTTCTATATACTGTACAAATTAATTATAATATTTTGTGATTTTTCTATTTAGATTAGTTTAGTATTGAGCTTTCAAAAAATTTTTTTTGTTTAATTTGTAAACCGTGATCGGTATTAGATGCATGCACTTTTTATTTATTAAATCAAAACTTAATAAATTTTGTGAGAACAATTTGTCCTTTCAGATAGATACCAATCATCTCTTATAGATTATATATTTTTATATACAATATATACAGTAGATTAAAGATTACCTAATGAACTGACACAACTAGATTTGCTTATACTCTATAAGTAGGTAAATTTAATTGGAAATCAGATAGTAGAATGCATGGTTATTAACAACATGCTCAGATTAGTTAGTTAGTATTGAGTTACATAAATTTTTGTTATTTCACTAAATTAATATAATTATATTATTTACTTGATAAGTTTAAGTTTAAGTTTAAGTTTTTTTTTTTTTTTTTTTTTGACAGGCTCATGACTAACTTTATTGTTTTCCAAATTACATATATACATTGCGCAAAGCGTGTACAGGGATATATATTCAGTGACTATAAAGATAATGATAAGCTAAAGCTATTTCTAAAGCTACATCAAGGCTTATTGTCCTTTTTTTCACAAAAGAAAAACCAGCATCCCTAGAGCATGCTGGTGTTTGAAAATAATAATAAAAAAAAAAAAAATAAATAAATAAATTGAACAGTCATGTATCATTTTGGGCGGGTATCAGTTTTGTTTCTTGGCCCATGCCTGTCTTGTTCTGAACTCTCTTGTAGAAAGATCTAGAGAGAGATACTTTTACTAAGTCTTTTACAGAAATAAGTTGAAGACTATTAAGGAGACTTTACAGTTTTAAGACTTGTGGGGAGGGAGTAGTCAGGAAGGCCCAAGTGATATATTGGTGTCCGCATAAGTGACTTGAGAGTCTTCCAGTATATCATCAATTAAACCCATTTCTATCTAAATATGGGAATACTTACCCATCTGTGCCTCTTATTTCAGATTTAATTCCTTATAGAAAGGATAGCATCTAGCCTCGCGATAGACATATCCTGCTGGTGGCCGTTGGTATTAGCAATCAACAAGGATCTCCCAGATTATCCGACCGGCTCGCATGTCACTGCTGACATTTTCAGACTCGAGTTTCGATTGGTGAAGTGGCATTAGCCTTCCAGTCTTCCAGCTTGAGATTTTTTGAAGATAGGATGAAAACTTCCTGGGTTACTTTGCACACGAGCTTTACCATTGAGTATCCTTGATGGCTTCCTGCTTTCTCTGATTTAGACTTTTTCGGACAATAGATGTTAGAAACCTACCTGCTATACAATCAGGAATAGGTGGCTTTGACTTGAGAAAAGGTCAATCGAGCATCTTGTAACCTTTATCATGGTCGGACGGACCCTTTCTTTGTATCCAATGATGTGTCGGTAGTATGTCCTGTATCCACCCGCACCAATACATATGACTTATGATGGACTCCAGATTCTTATGGAGCTGAGGAAATACATTCAAACACGTGAGATGGCCAATAGAAGCTTGTTTATCAATCTTGTTCAACGTGTTTTGTGTCATCCAATCAGAATTAGTGAGATTCATGTTACCCAAAATTTCAGGGTCAAGCTGGGCTAGGTAAAATTCCCTAGAAAGCCGTGAAAAAAGTAGTTCTAAAAGGCCACAACCCCAGTTGAAGGGTAGAAGAATGAGTCCTTTGACTGGAATAAAATCTTTATTATCTCCACTATAGCTGAGAGGTGAGAGGTACTCTACAGTTAATCCTTTTTCCTTTAAGAACTTTCTTGCCATTGGTAGTAAAGGTGGAAGCTGAACTTTGTAGGCCGCAAGAGTTCAGTTTTATTCAAAAGAGGTTGTAAACAAAAGGGAGGGAAGTATGGGAGTTCTAAGAGAACTTTTGAGTTGATTTAAAGAGAGTAATAAGACTTTATTAGCAAAAAAGCATAAAAACTTCTTGCGAACATCTTTTTTGTATATGGTCAGAGGATCAACGAAAAGAGTTGTTTTCGATAAGTTTAAGTACTCTTTAATACATTTAGATATTATTTATTTAAATCTTAGAAGAGAATATATTACCTTTTTTCTTATTACCTATGATATTGAATCAGTTCCTATTAACTAATTTTTATTTAAACAAAGCATCAGATTAAAATATCTCAAATTAGAAAAATAAATTTCTTAAAATATATCAAAAATAAAAGAGTTTGGAAATATTTATGAAAGTTAGATAAAAAGTTTTTTTTTATACAATTCTTTCAATAATATGACTTTAAATTTCAGTTTCTAATTAATGAAAGGTCAAAAGTTTTATTTTTATTTAATTTGATGAATTTGAACAATTGTATATAACTTTTACAAAATAATCAATAAACTTGATTAAAAGTTAATTGTTTATTTAATTATTAAGTAATATTGAACTATTACTATACTATACAGATTTAAGCTTTCAAATTTTATATTATATTAATTTAAATTTGTTTATATATATTTAATAAAAAATAAATATTATTTTTTATATATTAAAAAAAAAAAATCTTATCTTCTTTACTATTATATATATAATTGAATCAATTTTTATTAATTAATTTTATTTAAATAAAATATTAAATTAAAATAATATAAATTAAAGAAATAATATTTTAAAATTTATTAAAATAAAAAAATTTATAAAATATTTATAATTAATTAAATCAAAAAAAAAATTTTTTTTAAAACCTTTTATTAGATTTTTTTTTTTTTTTTTTAATAACCCTCTGTCAGGTTAGTTAGGTGTGCTTTATTAAACCTTTGTAAACTATACATTAATA
>CAJVPT010003795.1:0-14569 GCA_910592055.1 Acaulospora colombiana
TTATTTTTAAAATCACCAGTTTTATTTTGAGGGGGGTACCCCTCAAAAAGTTTTACCGGCAGATATAAAAAAAAACCCATGGTTTCTTGAGTTACTCTATATGAATTCTTGTTAATGTAAATTGATGTGTCTATATGAGACAATGAATCCATGTTCTTGTAAAAAGGACATCATTTTGTTTGTTCTGTTTGGAGTATGATTTGAACGTTTGTCCAATAAGTAATTGCTAATTTAATTGAGGTTACCTGCAAGAATTATGGACCAATTCTTGTTTAACGCCTCCACAATTAGTTCTTTACACTGTTGTTGAATTGTATTTCTGTATTTGTTGTTGGAATGTGGAATGTATGCTCTGATTATTCGAATGCAAGCTTTTCTTGAGAATGCTAGATCTAAAGAAAGTATTCTGCCAAGATATTCTTTTTTGTTGAAGACTTTGTTTGTGAGTATTGTTGTCAGACTGATTGCTACACCTTGGCCATAAATTGATGTACTACGAGACTACCAAGTCTTGTAGGGATAGGATTGCTGGTATTTTGCTACTTCGATATTGTCATCTGTCTTAGTTATAATGACTATATCCTATTGATTATTATAATAATATTGGAACCATAGTTGTCATTTTGTTTTATTAAATAAACCTTGTATGTTTCTAATGCAGATGTGCCAGGTGTTGTTGGTAAATATATTAGTTGTTGAGTGTTGTGTGTCATGCATGTTTAGGGAATTGATGGTATTGGTAATGATTGTATTCACAGGTAAATTTGAAGTAAGGTGTTGTGAATTGCTTGTGAATGTGTTGCTAGAAGTGTTTATCAAATTGAGTTCTAAAATTTTATTTGTTATTAAGGGAGAGGAATTGGTTGTTTGTGTTTTGTGTAATTGGTTTGGGAATAAAATATGTGTATCAGGAGGTGAGAGAGATATAGAGTCTTGTCTTTTGGATATAAGTGAGATATTGCATTTTGATGTTTGGTCTTTACTTATTGATTATTGGTTTCTGGGGGTTGTGAATCTGTTTGTATGATTTGAGAGTCGATAAGTTGTCCATTAATGCTACAACTTGCTACATAGAGCTGTCAAGTATATTTATTTGGTTTGTGAGTCGAGTCTATTCAGCCCTAATATCCATGGCTAGGCTAGTGGCCCTTCTCTTTCTTGAGATGTTAGAGAGGATGCTGATGTTGTCATCTATTTCTTTGTTATTATCATCTGCATCAATGAAGTTGTTTATGTCTTTTGTAGAGGTGTAAAGCTCTTGAATGTCAGTTTCCATGTTCTCAATGTGTTGGTTAAGATTGGAAAGGTTTTGTTTAATGGTGTTAATTTCAGAGTGCATATGCTTTAGAATATTGTATATGTTCCTAAGTATAGAGTTGTTATTGATTGTTGAATATGTTTGATATGATTTTTCTTCTTTTTCCTTTAATAGCTCTGTGAAGAATGTCATACTTGATATTTTCTTTGTTTGTTTGAGTTTGTTATTTGTTTCTGCTGGTTTGTATCTAGCATAGAGGTGATCAAATCTTTTGTTGTTTTGTTGTTTCTGTTGAATGCATTCTTGTTGTATGGCTTTAATAAGGCATTCTTTGACAAGATGTTCTGTATTAGAACAGTAATTGCAGATTTTGGCTGCAGTGTCCACCTATGTTAGTTCAGTAGTGCCAACTATAGCATTGATATTTTTTGTGCATGTGAGGAGTTCCTTATTTTTGAAGCTGAGAATAGTAAATCTTTTTCTGGTGTATCCCTGTGTAGTTCTGGGGATCTAGCATGTTTGTGCTTTAGTTTCATTAATTATTTCTTTTAGGTCATGGCCAGTTGTTCCTGGAGGAAGATTGATGAGTTTAAGTGTGAGTTTGCTTCTTTTTTTTTTGATTTGTTTGGTGTTTACAAATGAAAATATTCTAATTAGATCACATCTGAATAAATTGCTGATCTGTTACTAATTTTGTCAAAGTCTTGTTGATTGTGAAATTCTATATTGGCTGATTGCCATATGTCAATAGATTGAATTTTAAATGATTTTATATCAACTTATTTAGAAAGAGCAGCATAGATGTCTGCCTAAGATACATTTAAAGGAATGTCTCATGCCTTGATTTTTTAATATTTTGCTTCTATATCATTGTAAACCAGTATAGGTTGCATGTGTATGATGGTGTTATTGTCGATTTTAATGTTTTTGTTCTTTTTGGCATCTTTTTCTGTTCCAAATAAGGCACAATATTATTAATATTTTGTGATTTGTAAAGTCTGATGGATGTGAATGATTCTAGATAATACAGAAATTTTTAGATGAGATTGAATCTGCTGTTGTCATCTTGTTCTGGGACTTCATTGGTGGAAATGAATATTTTGAACCATTTTTTGCCATATTCAGTGAACCAATCAGTGGGTCCTTGGTTGTTGTGTTGAGTGAAAGTTGATGTGTTGTCGGTATTTTGTAAAGGTTTTTTTGTGTTTGCTGGTCAATTTTGAAGTTTGATTGGGCTTCTTCAAACCAGTCATCAATAAAGTCTTCTTAATCATTGAAACCTTGTGGGGTGGAAAGTGTGTTGTTATCCTCTTTGTTAGACATATTAGTTACTATTCTGAGTGTATTTTAATTGAGTTTGAAAGAAGAGGGGATGATATTGTTTACGAAACTTGTTGAAATGTTGATAGAGGTATTGTTGTTATTGCTAACATTAGTGTTGTTACTGTTAATGTTTTTGCTACTGTTGTAAGAGTTTGTAGTGCTGTAAAGTCTTGTTTGTGTGGTGTTTTTGTAAGGAGTTTGTTGTTTATCAAGCTCTATGTTTTCAGTGATATTTTTTGGGTTTCTAGACGAACTAGGGATTGCTTGTACTTGTGTTTGATTATTTCTGTTTAAAATAGTCTTGGGAGGCATGTAGTGCTTTAAAACTCTGTGCTTTGGATTCATTTTTTTGCAAAAGAATAAAATTTTCAAAAAAAGAATTTTCAAAAATCTGTGATGTACAGAAAAGAGTTTTTTCTTGGCAAGAAAAGATTTATTGTCTACATGTTATATGCATTTACTGGATCTATGGGTCTATGTTACAGTGGTTAGCTCTCAATAGGTCATATCACAAGATCCATAGATCAAATCCTTTGGGGGGAAAAACCTCTGAAAAGCAAGTATCAATCTGATCTATTGGTGTAACTGAAATTAACCAATGTTTCATGTATAGCTGTGATCATCCGAAGACTCTGTCACCAAACTGTGGTCACAGACCAGTACTATTCAAGATTGTGATATGATTAAATATCCGAAATCAGGTAGGATTATCCTTGGCGCAACCACGTTACCATGTTTGGTAACAAGAAGAGTAGACATTAAAACCAGCCATATGCTGCTGAAGGACAGGTGATTAACAAGTCAGCACTCTAACCGGGAGGTAGAAAAAGGTCCTTCCAGTCAATTGCTTGGGTTTTTATCAAGAATTCAAGCATATAGCTGTGCCGGATTTTATAGACTTAACTATCGGGAGGCCTTGATGGGAGACAAAAGCCGTAGACCACTCCAAAGGACTGAAAACTAGGGTCTAAAATAAAGAAAATTTGATGGCCTGATAACCAAACTACTCTTAATAAAAATGATTGAGAATAATTAAGAAGGAATCGCATGTGTTCTGATAATAGGGTAAAATCAGTAGTAATTATAATATAGTAAAATATATATAGCTACTCATATAGATAGGTTTACTAAAAATATGTATAAGAGCTTAGTTGTAATATGTAATCAGATGATCAACTTGTACTGGCATATATAAATAAAAGAATGGCCTTTTCTCATCCCGCTACAAAACAGTTTTCCCTCCATTCAGCCCTACTCAATCATATTTAGTAGAAGATGGCATCTACTAAAGAAACACTATCTCACTACTCCTTTGGCTATCTTCTATGACCCATTACTATCTAAAATAGCAACTGCACACAAAGACTACACAATAACAACCAAAACTTGCGATTACATCAGACAAAGATAGATCCTAAAAACTACCAATATCCCAGCATGCACCTATATAGATGACACCACATGGATTGCAAACAATCAACAAGAACTTCAACACATCCTGAACATTGCAACATCATTCTACAACTAAATGACATTAAATCAATTTAGTAAAATCAGCACTTTTGATCATCAATGGCTCACAATTTGACAGAGATCAAGAAGCAATACTTCAAAATCAAACTATTCAAGACCTGGCTTCCACTATTCCAGTTAGAATATAGGAACATGACATTGTGCCAAAGACAATAAATGACACCAAACTGCCTTTATGAAAATCAAAGCAAACAAAATTGCAAAGCTAATTGGATCTAAGAAAATAAGGACAAACAAGGTAGATACATTCTCAATCATGTTCTAATTCCAAGCTTGGAATACCTCCTTAACGACATGGTATTGTCAGAGCAAAAATGCTAACAAACAATTTTTTTTTTATAAAACTGGCTCATCCTTACTTTATTTAGTGAAAAGATTTGTTGTTTGTATAACTACATTTACAATTTTGTGTATCTTGATTACAAATAAAGTTATCTAAAGAGGTTATTTTTTTTTTAAAAAAAAAAAAACTAGCTCATCCTTGCTTTATTTGTTAAAAAGTTTGTTTTTTTTTTTTTAAAAACGGGCTCATCCTTGCTTTATTTGTGAAAAAAGATTTGTTTTTTTTTTAAAAAAACTAGCTCACCCTTGCTTTATTTGTGAGAAAAGATTTGTTTTTTTTTTTTTTTTAACTGGCTCATCCTTGCTTTATTTGCAAGAAAAGATTTGTTGTCTACATGTTATATGCATTTAAAACTCATATTATCTTTTTAGTTATAAATTCAGCTATCTAAAGAAGGTTATTCTTACTGATCGGTCTGTTGCCACCCACTATTGGGATCTAATATGCCAAGAATGACTAGTTAGTGTTGAAATCAAAAGAAAGAAGAGAAAAGAAGTTTGTGTTTCCTAAAAAGTAACTGTCTATGGAACAATTGGTGAGTTCTATGTATCTGTCTTTGATTAGCATATCTTTCAATACTATGTGTGGTAATTGTCTTGATTGGTTGTGATAATTAGATTTTTTCTTTTTCTTGGAAATTTTTTGCTGTTTTTCCCATTGTTCAACTTTTGTACACCGGTCTTTCCATAGCAATTGTAAGAAAAATCAGTATGGTTTTAATGTTTGGTGTATTACTTGATGGGCTTTAATTTTGGATTGTATGAAATCCATGACGGACTGTATGAGAGCTTTTCTGATAATACCTTGAATAAGGTCAATGATTTCTGCATTTGAGGTGTTATGTGATATGCTTTGAATTGTGGTTATCAGAAGAGATGATGCTTTTGATGGTTTAAAATTTTTGAGAATATCTTTGAGTATATTAAGTATTTTATCATGGTGTGTTTGTATGCTGGTTGAGCAAATAAAGGGATGTGTATTGGTTTTCTCATTGAAACAGATGATGCATTTGTTATTAATATATACATAAGTTTTGCGATTGTAAAGTTTGTTGAGTGTGGGCAATTCATTGTTTCAGAGATTACTTGTGAACTTTCTGTTGTATTGGTCTGTAAATGATGTATTGCTGTGGTTTATATTGCAGGGGTTAATACATCTAAACATGGTCTTCCAGTCTATTATTTGGTTTTGTTGTGAATTTATCCTTTCTCTATTTCTTCTGAGTAGTCTCCATTATGCGATGTGTTTGGTGTGAAAAAGTAATTTGATAAAATCTTTTAATGGCGTATCTATGGTGTTATGTCACCATTTTGTATAACTGTTTTTTTTTTTTTTTTTAAACTGGCTCATTCTTGCTTTATTTATTAAAAAGTTTGTTATATACATTTGTTATGCATTTACAACTAACTCCTTATTACAAATTCAGCTATCTAAAGAAATCATGTTTTCTTACCGATCGGTCTGTTGCCACCCCGAGGTGACCTAACATGCCAAGGAGGCCATGTTGGTGTTAATAAAAAGAGAATAATGAAAAATAGAAAAGATGTTTGTGTATCCTTTAAAGTGGTTGTCGATGAATTGGTTGACCAAAAGTGGGAACATGTCTTTGATCCTTTGGTCTTGAAGTGTTACTTCTTTCATTTGATCTTGGTTATCTGGGTTTCTTTTTTAAGTGGTTTTACGGAGCCGTTTGTTTCTAGCTAATATTCCATTTGATTTTTTCCAATTGTTCATGATTATGCATCTATCTTTCCACATTTTTTCAAAATGTATTTGAAATTCTTGGTATATTGTGTGCAGTCACTTTTTTTGTGTGTATAGGTGACATACCAGATTATTGGTTTCCTTGGTGAATTCTGTACTAATGTGTCCTTTGATAAGTTTCTCTGTTGTGATGGGTAAAATTTTCTGGAACATTGTGTGGATTTTTTGCCGTATTTGTCTTTTCTCTTGTTGATTGCCTTCTGTACTTAGGAGTAATGTGATGATATTTCTTAGGTGTTTTGTATGAATGTCCATGAGTGTTATGCAGGTGAGTGCGTGGAAGTTGTCTTCTACATCTGGACATACAGTATCATGCATGTGTTTTGTTGATATATTGTTGGGTTTCTTTTGTGCAGCTTGCTCATTGTCGGGAGTTCTTGATTCCATAGATTGATTTGGAATTTACTTTGTACATAGTCTTCAAATGATGTGATTCCCTGGTTGATGTTGCTGGGATTGATATTTTCAACGTTGTTTTCCAGTCTGTTTTTCTGAGAAATAATTGATCTGTGTGCGATTTCTGTGTAGAAGACTCTACTATGCGATGTGTTTAGCTTGAAAGATGAATTTACAGAATTCTTTTATTGAAGTGTTGATGATTTCGTTCTTCCATTTTGCGAAGCCCTGATTTGAGTATAGTTTTGTGTTTATGGAGATTGTTCTTGTACCAGGGATCATGTTTCTGCAGTTATTTTTGGCTAGTTGATCCACTTCTTCATTGCCTTGGATGCCACTATGAGCTTTAACTTTGTGTAGGATTAGATGGATTTGGGCTAATTTGCTATGTTCTATAATAGCAAGCATAAGGGCCCAGTTTTTAGTTTTCTAAATCAAAGTGTGGAGTAGAAGTGTTCTAGCTTGATTTATTGCCTAGATTGCTGCTTGGCTATCTGTGTGGATGTGAATATCTATGTTTTTGGGTAATACTGTGAGAAGTAAGAGGATCGCTACCAATTCTGCCCTTGTGAATGATGGGAATGCACTGATTTGTCCTTTAAATGATGTTATGTTCCTCCCTTCGTGTTGGATAACCCATCCAATTCCCATGCATTGTTTGGATTTGTGACTTGTTAGTGAACCGTCTGTGAAGGCTGACAGATGGTTTAAGTTTTTAATTTGAGTTGCAATGTCTATTAGGTCTTTGATTGTGTTGGAGTCTCCTTCCCAGTATCTGAATATTGTTGATATGACAGTTGTCTGAAAGGATTAGGATTGTTAGTGGGGGTGGTAGTTGTTCTGGGTTCTCGGCTTTGTTAAAAGTGTGGGCTTGAAATGTGCTGTGAGATGATATTCTAATTCTGAGGTTTGGAATTGGATTGGATGCGTTGTTGTTGCTGTGTTTGGTTTTGTAGACAGGGATTTGAATGATTTCTTGTCTTTTGATAGAGAAGGTGTATTTCTTGGTTGTTGAATAATTTTCATTGAGTCGGCATCCTTTGCAGGAAGTTATTGGGGAGCCTCCTACTATTCTTTTGTAGTGTATGTAGATGATATAGTTGTGTGTATTTTTCAAACGTTTGCCTATGGTTTCAATATTGGCATTGAGAGTAGTTGCCCAGTGATGTTTGTGTGTTCTGGCTATTGGGTCTGGGATGTATTGGTGAAAGATATTCTGTGTGCTCCAGCAGTCCAGTGGGTCAAGATCTAAAAGAGTTTGGAGCCTGGAACTGATGTCTGTGTACCAGTGGGGTTCTTTGCCTATGCATTGATTTTTGGCCTTCGCATGGAGTTGGGGTCATAAGAGTGTCTTTGTACAGTCCTCATTCATTAATTGTCTAATGAACATCAAGTTGTTTTTGGCTAGTTTGTGTCTTAAATTGTTGGACCATTTATTGCCTGAATGTTGTTCTATTGTGTCTCCAAGTTTTTGAGTAATTACTATTTCTGGTGATGTATTGAATTGGATTTCAACTTTCCTGAGTTCCCAAATGATTTCATGTGTTAGATTGGTACCAGTAGGCAGAATTTTATTATTAATATGTTGTGAGACTGAGATGGGTGCCCAGAAGGAGTTTTGGGTGTCCTGTAGTCTATACTGTGTTGTGATGTCTACGAGGTTGTTATTGTTGATTCTAGAGATGAAATTGGATGCATGCATTTAGATTTGTGACTCATAGAGATTAATGAGGTTATATTCGAATTTGCTGAAGAGTATGTTATTGGGAACTGTGTTAGCGAGTTCTATTTCATGCTTGAAAGTTGTGAGAGCTTTGGACATTGTTTGTTGGCATTTTTGCTCTGACAATATCATGTCGTTGAGTAGATATTCCAAGCTTGGAATTAGAACATGATTGAGGATGTGTCTGCTTTGTTTGTCCATTATTTTCTTGGATCCAATTAGCTTTGTAATTTTGTTTGCTTTGATTTTCATAAGTGCAGTTTGGTGTCGTTTGTTGCCTTTGGTACAATGCCATGTTCCTAGTATTCTAACTAGAATGGTGAGGGCCAGGCTTTGAATGGTTTGGTTTTGAAGTATTGCTCCTTGATCTTTGTCAGGTTGTATACTATTGATAATGAAAAGTGCTGATTTTGCTGGATTGATTTGAATGTCATTTAGTTTGTAGAATGATGTTGCAGTATCCAGGATATATTGAAGCTTTTGTTGGTTGTTTGCAATCCATGTGGTGTCATCCATATAGGCGCATGCTGAAATATTGGTAGTTTTCAGGGTCTATCCTTGTCTGATGTCATTGCAGGTTTTGGTTATTATTGTGTAGCCTTTGTGAACAGTTGCTATTCTAGATAGTAATGGGTTATAGAAGATACACCAAAGGAGTGGTGAGATGGTGTCTCCTTGGTCGATGCCATCCTCTACTAGGTATAGTTCGGTAGGGCCAAATGGGGTGGAAACTGTATTGTGGCAGGATGAGAAAAGGTTTGTTATAATGTTGTGATGGTTGTGGGGATTTTGATTCTTTCTAGAGCCTTAATTAGCATTATAGTTAGAACTGAGTCGTAAGCTTTTTGCATATCTTGACTAAGAATTCAGACTTGTTGTGAGTTCGATTTTGCATGTTCTATGATGTTTTGAATTATGTGTATTGGTTCTTGGGGCTGGATCCTGGTAGTGCTGCCCAATTGTGTTGGGATAGGATTTCATATTTGGTAAGAACTTTGGCTAGTCTGTCGTTAATACATTTGATAAAAAATTTTCTACCAGTTTCTAGGAGTGTGATTGGGCAGGTTATTCTAAGATTGTTGTTCCATTTATGGGTTTGAGAATTGGGATTAGGTTTCCTTGTTTCCAATTATTAGATATTATTTGTGTTTTGAGGATATTATTGCAAAGATCTGTGAAAAGAGATATTGCTTTGGGGCCTAGTTTTTTTGAAGACGATGTAGGGGATTTCTGATGGGCCTGGGGATGATGTGTTGCTTCTGGTGGTAATGATTTTGAGTATTCTTCTTTAGTGATGGGATGAGTTGTGGAATTGTACCACTTGTTATCAATATTGAGTTTCGGTTTGTATTCATATTCCCATTCGGGCCATTGGGTAATTGTTTGTGTGTTTCTCTTTGCTGTCCAAAGATGAAAATGTGCTCTGACTGTGTCTTTGATCTGGGATGGTTCGGTTATGATCCTTGGGATGGTGTTTTCTGTTATGATTTTGTTTAAGGTGATGTGTCTGTGTGGTTTTTCTAAAATAATGTTGATCATTGCACGTTTATTACTGTTCATGTATTGTAGTCTTCTGGATATTGCTATTATGATTCTTTGATTTGTTTTGTATTTGATAATTATTTGGTGTGCTGTTTTGAGTTTAATTAAAATTGAGTTGAGTTCTTGGATCCAGTTGTTGAGTTCTGCGTTTTGGGTGGTGTTTATGTTAATGGTTGGTAGTTTTGGTATTTGGGGGAAGGTTGTTTACAAAGAGGTTGTTTGCTCTTATAATTTGATTATGTTGAAGTTGTAAGGCATCTGTTTTACTTGTTTTGCCAATTGGAGAAGTTTGAGTATATCAGTTATTTTGTTGGGAATTGGAGAGGTTGTGGTCTGGTCATAGGTAAATCTGCTGTGGTGTTTGATCTTTTTAATGAATTTGTTTGCTGCTTTCAGGATGGTGTTCTTGAAGAAGTTCCATTGATTGTTGGTTGTCCTGGGTGTGATTTTGTGTTTTGAGATTGCTGCTTCGATTGCTTGTTGGAATTTCTACCAGTTTTTCTCTGAGGTGTGAAGCCAGTTGTATCTGCATTTTCTGTGTGAGTGTATTTGATGAGCTGATATTGTAAGTTGCCATGTTTCTAAATAACAAATTGTAGCTTTGTGATCACTGTTTATTGGTGGCATTGTGTTTTTATCTATGTAGGCTTCTGTTAGGTTCCAAATTTCATTCGCAGATATCCAGATTTGATCTATTCTGCTAAATTGATTTCTGGAGTTGTGCCAAGTGAATTCTTGGAAATATGGGTTTATTTCTCTGAAAGAGTCCATTAGGTTGTTTTCTTGAAGAAAATTAATAAAATTGCTTGGTGATCTGTCATTTGGTTGATAGTTAGGGGATTGTTTATCTATAGAGGGGTTGACCACTTCATTAAAATCTCCTCCGATTATTGTTGACCAGTTTTTGTTATGTGCTTCTATTATGAGTTCTTTACATTTTTTGTGGATGGACATCTTGAAAGTGTGATTGGAGGGTGGAATGTAAATGCCTATTATCCTGACGAATTTTTTCCTGGGGAATGAGAGATTCAGTGCGATCATTCTTTCAAGGATTTCTTGATAATGGAAGACTCTGGTTGCGAGTTGTGGGGTTAGACTTATGGCAATGCCTTGCCCAATGTGTATTGAGTTGTGTGTTCATCAGGTTTTAAAAGTGTTGGAAGTCCAGTATTTGGATGAATGGGGGTTTTCGTTGGTTTCTGTAGTGATTATGATATTCCATTTGTAACTATGGCAGTATTTGAACCATATATTATGTTTGTGTTCAATAGATAAGCCTCTAATGTTTCTGAAGCAGATTTTTCATGTTAGACTAGTTTGGTTGTGTTGTGAATTGTTTAGTTCTTGTGTATTGTTGTGTGTGGGTGAGTTATTGTTATTAGATATATAGATGAAGGTAGAGGTTGTTGGTGATGAGGATTGATTTGTGAGAATTGGTGAAAAATTATTTGTTGATAATTGAGTATTGTGATTCATTGTTTTGATATATTCTGGAGGTTTGTGTTTTGTATAGAAGTTGAGTTCAATTGGATGAGTTGTTCATAAGATGAGGTTATTTGAGCAATTGAATTTTCAATGTTGTTCATTTGATTGGAGAGTTTCTCTTGTTCTGTTCTGATGTCTTGTGCTATGCTAGTTGCGCATCTTTTTCTAGCTGTACTTGAGGTGGTGCTGAATGAATCTTCAATATCTTGGTTGATGTTGGTGATTGTTTCATGGAGGTTTTCTTTGGATGGGTTGTTGTATAATTCATTCATTTTATCTTCCAAATTGTCAATTCTTTGATTAAATGTATTGAGATTTTGTTTGATCAAAAGGACTTCATTGCTGAGGTGTTTGAGAATGTTGTAGATGTCTTTCAGTGTAGGGTTTTTGATTAGAGGAGGTTGATTTGTATTGTGTGATTCTGTTGGTTTTTGGTTATCTTTAACTACTTGTGTGAATGATCTTCTCAGCAATGGTTTGTTTTTGGTTTTTGGTATGCCTGCTGGTTTGAATCTTGCATATAAATGGCCGAATTTCTTAGTGTTGAGTTTCTTTTGTTCTGCTGATTGTTGTTGGCATGCTTTTGTAGGACAGTCTTTGAGAATATGGTCTAAGCTAAAGCAGATATTGCAGTTTTTTCCTGATAGTTCTGCCCATGCTAGTTCAGTGTTACCTAAGAAAGTTTAGGTGTTTTTTGCTTGGAATAGAGTTTCTTCATCTTTGAAGCTAAGGACTGTGATTCTCTTCCTTCTGTAGTTGATGGTTCGTGAGATATAACAGGTTTATGCTTTTGTTGTTTGGATCATTTCTTTGAGGTCGAAACCTGTGGTACCTGGAAGAAGGTTAACGAGTTTGAGTGTGTAGATACTTCTTTCTTCTTTAATTTGGTTCGTGTTCAGAAAGGGGAAAATTCTGATTAGGTCAGCTTTGAAGGGGATAGCCCAGTGGTTGCTGATTTTGTCGTAATCTTGTTGCTTGTGGAATTCAATGTTGGTTGATTGCCACATACCAATTATTTGCATCTTGATCGATTTAATTTCACCAAATTTGGAAAATCTAGCATGGATATCTGCAAATGTAGTGTTGAGGGGTATGTCCCATGCTCTGATTGTCTTGTTTTTGGCTTCAATCCCATTATATACAGGTAGTGGTTGCATGTGAATGGTTGTATCATCATCAAGTTTGATATTTTTGACTTTTTCTGCATCTGTCTCAGATTCAAACAGGGTTGTGTTGTTGCTTCCTTCTTGGGATTTGTTGATTCTGATTGATGTGAATTATTCCAATCTTGATAGGAATTTTTGTAGGAGTTTAAGTTTACTATCATCATCTTTGCCGGAGATCTCTGTTGTGGGGATGTGTATCTTGAAGCGTTTTCTATCATATTCAATAGACCAGTCAGTTGGTTTGTTGTTTGAAAAGGCGAATGAGTTTTGTTGTTCAGAAGATTCATTGGGAGGGGAGGAGGTGAGTTGGAGTGTTTATACTTCCTCAAATCAATTATCATATTGATTATCTGTGTTGCTGAAGCCATGTGGGGTAAATGGGTTGCTTTCATTATCTTTTTGATTGTTTGGATGTGTTTTTGTGCTTGTAGTGTTGATTGATAAGTTCACCCTATTTTTGTGTTTATATTGTGTGATGTTATTATTTGAAGAGGTACTTGCTTCGTTAGAGTTGTATCTATTATTGTATAATGGTGTAGAGTTTCTCAAATTCGTTTTAAAAGTGTTTTTTGGTAGAGTTTGTTGCTTATTAACCTCCATGTTTTTTGTATTATTTTGTTGTGTTTGATAAGAGTTTGGAGTTGTTTGGCCTTGTGTTTGAGTGTTTTTAATCAAGATAGTTTTTGATATCATGTTGTAAGTAAAACTCAGTGCTTGGGAGTCCGTTTTTTGAGAGAAAAGAAATTTTCCAAAAAAAAAATTTTTCAAAAATCTGATGTGTACGGGAAAGAGTTTTTTTTTTTTTTTTTTTGATGTAATTATCAATTAATTACCAATTAATTATGTAATCACTAATTAATTATATAATCACTACTTAATTACTAATTACTAACATAATTAATGGTTAATTATTAATTAATTATGTAATCACTAATTAATCATTAAATAATTACTAATTAATCATATAATCACTAATTAATCACTAATTAATGATGTAATCACTAATTAATCACTAATTAATTATATAATCAATAATTAATTACTAATTAATTATGTAATTATTAATTAATCACTAAATAATTATCAATTAATCATATAATTACTAATTAATCACTTATTAATCACTAATTAATTATGTAATCACTAATTAATCACTATTAATTATATAATTACTAATTAATTACTAATTAATTATTTAATTACTAATTAATCATCAATTAATCACTAATTAATTATGTAATCACCAATTAATTACCAATTAATTATGTAATCACTAATTAATCATTAATTAATTATGTAATTACCAATTAATTACTAATTAATCACTAATTAATTACCAATTATTTATTTAATCACTAATTAATTACTAATTAATTATATAATCAACAATTAATTACCAATTAATTATGTAATCACTAATTAATCACTAATTAATCACTAATTAATTACTATTAATTACTATTAATCACTAATTAATCACTAATTAATCACCAATTAATTATTTAATCATTAATTAATCATTAATCAATTATGTAATCACTAATTAATCACTAATTAATTAATCACATATTTAATCAATGATTGCGAGGATCAACATCTGAAATTGAAAATCTGACACGTCACCTCCATATCACCTGGCACTGATGTTATAATGCGTCATGTCATGGCCTCAGAGAATATATTTCCTAGCTTCAGAAAATCATATTATCCCCCGAGATGTTTGCGCCATATCCTATGATCGCTGGAACATGAGAACTCAAACTCTAGTTTTATAGTAACACAGAATAGTGCTTTATTATAGTGTTAACAAGCGTAAAGGCTTGGGTTATGCTCCAAGTTTAGTTATTTGAGTTTTATTTTTCTAAAAAGTTTTATTTTTCTATAAAAAATAGTTTTTTATTTAAAAAAATCCATTTTTTGAATATTTTAATTTTAAATAGTATAAAAGCTTAAGCTATACTCCAAGTTTTGTTATTTAAGTTTTACTTTTTTTTAAATGATAAAATTGAATTTAATTTTTATATTTTTATATAAAA
>CAJVPT010003796.1:0-14566 GCA_910592055.1 Acaulospora colombiana
CTTTACTTCCAAAACATATTTGATTCTTATCCTCTTTAGACAGTAATTTTTTATTTATTTGTATTAGATATATGACTATTTTTCTTGAAAACTTATTTAGTTGATAAATATTTTTTTCATAAATTTTTTTTTTCAATCATCGGTAACATTATCAGAACATATGATTGTAATCAATAAGAGCTTTTTTACATTTTAGAAATTAATATGTTTTATGTTAATCAATTATCTTTGGTAAGGATTTATACTACCCAAAATTCAGAATCAAGTTGAAATAGGCAAAATTCCCAAGAAAACTATGAAAGTAGAAACTTTAAAAAAAATAAAACAATTCAAAAGGAAGAAAATAAGCTTTTTAACTATAACAAGATTTTTATAAACCTCTCACTTCAAAAATTAGAAAAATCTTCAGATACTTTACAATTAGTTCTTCTTTCTTTAGAAACTTTTATGTTATTGATAGAAAAGGTATTATTTGATTTTTTTTGATTACTAGAAGTCAAGTTTTTGAGTGAAGAGATTTATAAATAAGAGAAGAAATGCAAAAGTGACTTTTGAAGTCATACTTCAAGTTATTTTAATAAAAATGTTAAGACTTTATTAGCAAAAAAGTATAAAAACTTTTTGTAAATTTCTTTTTTATATGTGATCAGAGGATCAGTGAAAAGAATTTTTTTAATAAAATATAATAATTAATTTATTTTAATCTATTGTTAAATTAAATAAATTTTTTTATTTTTTTTTTAAATAGCTGGCTCAACCAGTAAAAAAAAATTTTTTTTTTTTATTATTAAATATTTGTCAACTATATATTATTTATGCTTTATTAAAGTTTCTTTCTTATTTAATACATTCACTATACGGTATATTAACGAAACCAATATTAATAAAGAAAAATAATAATATACACGTACCGTATATTAGACTTTATAATTATAAAATTTAGCGGTAACATTCCGCGATCACGTGGTATAAGTAATACGTCATCAATAGCGGAAATTTTAGTACAACCGAAGCGCCAAAATTGGTAGAATATATCCGTCGGAAATATCGCAAATTTTGACATACGCCACCTGGCACAACATCCGTTCATGTATAATATTCTTTTGCGTGTAATCTGTCACGCAGTTATTGTTTGTGCGAGGTAGATGAAAAATAGACAATAATTTACCAATTTACCTGTAGACTGGTCGACTCCTAAACCGTATGACGTACTGCATTTACCCAAGAGAGGACTTCTCGTGATAAGCCGCGTAACAAGCATTCGGAAAATGATATGAATATAGTAATTTTATTATTGAAAGGTTTTGATAGAAATTAAAGCAATTCCGACAAAAGTTGTCAAAGAATTTTGAAGCTAATTTTATAATCTTTCCTAAGAGTTCATAAATTCCGCCATATGATGATTGGATAAACGTTCAAATGAAAAAAGTATAAAACTTAGTTTTAATAGCTACGGTTTACAATAAATAAAGCTGAATTGACTTCCATTTGATTTAATTCCTTAGACAATTTGACAATTGATTCTCCGATATATTTCTGTAGTTCGTTGATACAGGATCATGAATCGGTAGTTACAGTATATAATATTGAATAAAAAGTTTAATAAATCGGGCTGCCATTTTTAATTATTTTTTATTCACGTGCTAAATTCAGAAGAAATAAACGTGGCCCGTACTCGAAAGCATGTGGAAACTGTAAACGCGCTAGAAAAAGATGCAGTGGTAGGGATAATCCTCCGTGTCGAAGATGTGTTGAAAAGGGGTTCCCTGATTGTATTCGTTCACCGGACACATTTGAATGCGGCCAAAGTATTATAACAATTAGCGATTTTGTTAATTGATTAGTTGGGCTACACTAATATAATTCCTTTATTATACTGTATATAGGCTTTGAGATGTCATTGATCTCTTACACACAGAATAGCTTTCGATCGCCGCTCTACTTTCAAGGTAAAACTTTCTAATGGCGGCTCAAAATGCTACTTTTAAGGAGATAAAACTTATATTTATAGGTCGACTCTTATGGTTCTTCACTCTTTTAGACGCACAGAATGTTGGCGACTCTAATGCCTTTGGGTCACCTGCCCAAACGATTAGAGCACTTGATACTGTAAATTCACAAATTCTGACGGCAATAAAAACACCGTTAACTACATCGGCGGTTAGGATGTCCCCTACGTTGGCTACCTCTAATAATATTGAATCGATGGTTAATACTAATATACAGACAGCTAACATAAATTATATGCTTCAAACGTCACTATGGGGTGGTCGGATCACGTTGGTGACTGATATCGGTGACCTCGTTTGTTGTGTTACTGCATTTCCTTTATCCAATTTATCCAATGACTAGTAAGGAACTTTTATGTTGTTTCTTTTAATTAATAAACTTCATCGTCTTATGTATAATCAAATTTAGTATGACGACACACGTTTGGGCAAACGAGATGGTGGTGTTTATCGAAAACTTCATCCTGAATGAAAATTATCCAGAACCGCATGTTCTATTTTTACCGACTCACGGCACACTAGAAAACTATAATAAATTTAGGGCCTTAATAGACATTTTAAATTGCTTGGATAATGAAAAACCGGTAGAGAATTTGTTTGCCTGCTAACTTTAAACGCGATGCTTAAACTAATTATGAGCATTTCCTATTAAATAAGGTTGCCTTTGGTTATTTTTCAAATGTATCTGGTTCTAATGGTGACATATTTTTGCTTACGAATGGATCCGAACTTTTTGGTATACTTCCCTCGGATTCATTTTCAATAAGTTTAAGTATTGCATCTCGTTATTGATGCATTTATCGTGTCGAAATCTTTCCCTTATGGTGTACTCAAAGAGAATTCTTCGTGTTAAAATATTACTTATCAATTTATAAGAAATATTTTTTGGTTTGTTTTCTAAATCTATTTATTTTGATAAAAATGTTTCTTTATAATTGCAATTGAATTTTGATATCGAAATTTTTTATAAATTATTGAATTATTACAGTTTAATATTTATATACTATAGTTACACATTTAGTATATAGAAAATAATAAGTATATAAAAATAAAATATATATATACTAACAAATATTAAAGCTTTAATATTATATACTGTTCATTGTAAAAGTCTTTGAACTGATATTTTTTATTATAATTTAATAAATAATATTGAATTTGAATAAAACTTTAATGTTTTTATCATAAGAATATCATTATATATTTAAAGTTTTATCAATTATTAATCAATAATTTATTATAAAATATTAATTTGAAGTACAAAAAAAAAAAAATAGGCATCATTTTATTGATGAATTTTATATATAAAATTTACATATAAAAAACGTAAAAAATACAATTTTTACTATGATAGATTTTTGTAAAAAATTATTTATAAAATCAAGAAAAAATTTTTAATTTATAAAAAAATAACAAAAAATTTCTCATTAAATGCAAATAATTTTTTTTACAATTAAATTATTTTTTTATTATATAAAATTAATTTTAAAAATTCTTTAAAACTTTAAAAAATTTTGATTTTACTATAATAGTTACATAAAATTTTAAAAATTGTTAACTATTTGATTTAATTTATAGTTAATAAAAAATTATTTTATTAAATTAATTGTTTTTATTTAATAAATCTATTCATTAAAATAATTTCAATAAATTTTTTTCATTTATAAGCTACAATGGAAATTTGGATATCATAAAAAATTGATTCTTTATTTTCAAATTGAATGTTTATAATTTTTTTAAATAATCTTATTTTCTATATTTTGAACAATATAAATATAAAATTTTATTTATTTTATTTATTGATTATTAAATTATAAATAAAAATCACAAAACAATATTAGTTCAAAGACTTTTGCAACAAACTGTATATAGTTTGAAGCAAAACTTTTTGCCTTCATTTTTTCATTTTATTTTTACTTATAATTTCATAACTATTTAATAAAATTTAATAAAAAAAAAATATATATATATATTTAAAAATATAAAAAATAAAACTACTTTAATAAAAAAAAAATTCTTTCCACTAATCTTTAAATTTTTAGAAAATTTTCTTTTATAGTAATTTTCTAAAAGAAAAATCTTCTCACAAGAAACAACCTCAAGAAGAGATAGTAATAACAATTACTCCTCTTTATATAATATACAATTGATTTCTAACAATAACAAAAGAACAATATTAGCTAACAACAATATCCTTATATTTTGGATTTGCTTTAGAAATAAGAGAAAACAAAGATAAACTAATTCACAATAGCTTTCTTGAGACCCAATATCAATTTCACAAAGCTTTTAGTCAGGCCAATACAGGTTAATACCTTTTTAAGTATTAAAAAAAATTTCAAAAGCAATAATCCAAATTAATAAATTAGCTTAAACTTAAGGTTCAAAAAATCTAGAAGGTTATTCAAATTTCTTGGGTCAAATAGAAAGATCAATAATAAATAATCATAACAACTGATCTATCAGCTTACATTATGTGAACATGAATATTTAAAAGTAAATAGATTCTAGACGTAACAAAATAACAACTCATAACACTTCAATATGCTTCAAAATAGTAATCTATGTCAATTCAATTATATCACAAGTAATAAACAAATAATATACAATATATATAGATAAATAAGACCAGTATATAAGATTAAAATATATGAATAAACAATATATTGACAAAGATTATCTGATTACATAATCTAATATAATTTCTTATTTATAGATTATCATGTAGAAAAACAATAAAATATCAAAACAATCCAATATACATAATAGTTTATCTGTCTTATGTGACAATATGACTCAAAAAAAAACAAAATATTATTAGAATTCTAGAAAAACATAAGCAAGAAATTCTAAAAATATTAGAAAATATTGTTACCAGTCATGATTTCTGGCAAGAACTATGGGAAACAAAAATGCTTCAATATAAGCTAAGATACAAGACAGAAGATTAATCATATATTTCAGTAGAAGCAATTCATATAATCTTAATATTAGACAATATTATTGTTATTTAGTTAAATATAGATCCTTTAACTTTAGCAAAAGAACATATATTGAGAAAATATATTATCACTTTGTGAGAAAAGGGACAAGATAAGAGACAAGACCTAGAAGCTTTTATGCTTGAAGAAAAAGTGTAAAATATATTAACAAACAAGATAGGAAATTATATCTCAAGCAACAGTGTAAAAGAAATCACAGAAATAGATAATATTTCAATGGATATTCAATTAACTTCTATAGAAACTGAAGAAATCAATTTGACTAAAGAAGTTTAAATAGTTTAAATAGAAGACAGGATTATAACAGAGTAGGCAGAAGTAGAAATAATCAAAGAAATAGTTCAAAGAATTTATATTACAGAAAATGTTTCTTATAATATATGAAATAGGATATAAGATTCTATATTTAAAAATTTTTTTTTTCAAACCCATAATCAAGCCAATACTATATATTTATTAATCATTATAAAAACTGATAGAAATACATATAACAATTGTATCATGACTAAACTAAAAAACTTGTACTGGCACACACATCAATGGCTTTCAATTTTTAAAAGAGCTTCAGCCTCTAAGTACAATCTTAGAAACAATATTTTATTTTGAACCAAGTTTTGAGTAAAGACCCTCCTAACTTACCCATCATTGCCAGCAGGTTGTTATTACTTATTATTCTCCAAAAAACTGAATTTGAGAAACTATAAAAAAGAAAAGGAAAAATAAAAGATAAGGAGAATATATAAAAATATACAAATGCATTATATGAAAATTAAAAGAAAAAAAAAAATTAAAAATACTCCATGTCCTCCAAAGGATCTTTGCTAGAAACCTCTTCTCATTAGGAGTCAACCTTTCTGGGATATCCTTATTCTTTCTGACTATCTAAGGAACTTATCTATTTATGCTCTTAATTATTCTCTTGTAATTATCTAAGATACTTATTAACTATTTAGATCCAATGTCTTATTCAATATTTCCTTTCTTTTAGTCTTGATTTTGTATTCATCTACACAAAAGAAGATGACTAATGGTGAATCCCAGATTCTTATATGACTTTTCAATCTTGTTGAATAACTTCCGATATCTTTCAGCAGCCACACCTAGTTAAAAGAATTTTATTGATATTTATCTTGATTGCGATATTATTATACAACATCTGGAGAAATGCATTCTTAATCCTAGAGAAGGGTAGTGTTTTATATTTTACTACTTTTTGATCTTACAACCTAACTGGGATAAAAAATAATCTCCTTTATGTACTTTGTCTGACTGGAATAATAAGAAATTGAAGGTTTCAGCTTGAACAAATAATCATTTTTTTATTACCTAGGGAATGTAATACCTATTTTAATGGCCTCATAATTTTTTTGCTTTAGTTAAACTTCATTTGGAGGAGTGAAGAAGTTTGTATCCTTGATTTATCTTTCAATCATCAATGACATTATTGGAATACATGAGATGATCAATAGGACTTGTTTATATTTAGTTACTAATATGTTTCATGTTAACCAATCAGATGCCAGGTGATGTTGTGGTACCAAAAATTCAAGATCAAACTGAGGTAGACAAAATCTCTCAAGAAAACTGTGAAAAACAGTAAGCATTTTAAGAGAGTATAAGACAATATATAAGAAGGTGGAAAATAGGCCTTTCCCTGTCAATAGAACCTCTATTTCTTGTCATTTCCAGCTCTGTAAGGTGACACTCCACTTGTCAGTCCTTTTACTTTCTAGAATCTTTTTGCCTTTAGTAAAGAAAGTGTATACTTAAGTCTTTTTAGGCCACTAGAGGCTCAAGTTTTTATTTAAAGGAGTTTATAAACAAGTAAGGAAGGGTAGAAGAGATAAATAAAGATAAGCTTCAAGTTGTTTTAATAAAAATATAAAGACTTTATTAGCAAGAAAGTATAAAACTTCTTGCAAACATCTTTTTTGTATGTGGTCAGAAAATCAGTGGAAAGAGTTTTTTTATTTATACAAGGTTTTACAATTAATTCCTACTTTATTAAACAAATGAATACAATTAAATCGAAAGTATTTCAAGCTACACTACCAGGAGATAACAAAGAAGAAGGAATAAAATATCTCAAGAAAACTTTAAGTCTATCTAATAGAATAAATCTCTTCAAAACCAAATTCATCAATGGCAACCATTGGATTACTTTTAATATTGATGAAAAGAAGGATGCAATACAATATTTAGAATTAATTAATAAAAAGAAGAGAAAAACTTTTTAATTAAAAAAATGGATTAAGATAGAAGTACACATTTAACTTTTCAAAGATATGCTCTGAGTAAAAGATTTTTCAAGTTAAAAAACTTTTCTTTAGCAAAAAACAGATCAAAATATATTATATTGGTGGACATAGAACACAAATATAATAAACTATCAATTAGGAAGTCAATGAAAAAATACAAGGAAATAGTCAATATTCACGAATATCATATGGCTTTTTATTAAAAAAGATTTAGAATCTATCTCTTCATACATCATAAGCATACCAAACTGAAATAACACGGAGTACTCAAAATTAAATCCAATTAAGTAAGATCAATGATAGCTTACAAAGAACTGATTATTAAGAAATAACCTATATATTTAAAGAAAGAAAGTATCACTCCTTAAGACTATATAGGGTTGGTGGAAGATCTATAGAACAGATATTCAAATCCCTTAATCAAATAAAAGTAAAAGTCTTCTATATACCAAGAAATAAGATTAC
This sequence comes from Acaulospora colombiana, assembly GCA_910592055.1. Classification (NCBI taxonomy): domain Eukaryota; kingdom Fungi; phylum Glomeromycota; class Glomeromycetes; order Diversisporales; family Acaulosporaceae; genus Acaulospora; species Acaulospora colombiana. Next base: position 7,735 of record CAJVPT010003796.1, read on the forward strand.
TCTATTATTAGAAAATTATGCAGTAATCTATTTTGAAAATAAAAAAGACTTGAAAAAAATACTTCAACAACAAATCAAGATTGAGAACCAAAGCTTAGTATAGAGTGCAAAAAACTATTATCAGTATCAAAGTAGAATATCTGTCAACTCAAACAACTTATATGACTCAAACAATTCAGATGATCCTATTGAAAAAGAAGAAAATTGAAGATATAATAATCATAAAAAGAAAACAGACAACTACACTGAGACTGAATATTAAAGTACAGTAACAATAGATGATCAGAATAATAGAAACTATCATATTAGAACTAATAGACATACTTCAAGACCAGATTCACTAACTATGAGTAACAATAGAGAATCTTTAAGGAGAAAATGAAACTTTACTCTATATAGAGAGACACAAAATCAAGGAAAGGAAAAAACAGTAATACTATCGAGTCAGGAGGATGTGATTCTCTTATTCTCGAGAGAACAACAAATAATCTCTTCTTTTATCAGTTTTTTACACACTGTCATTTCCATATATTTTTTGAGATCTTCTATCTCTTTTGCATAACTATACATCTGACTATCAGTTTTCATCTTATCCCAGAATGCAATAAAATCAAGCCTGTCTTTTTCTGTGATAGTTATAAATACGTCAGGATCCTCATCAAGAAGTTCTATTGTCTTCTGAGGCTGGGCTCTTAACAGAAGTATGGCAAATGTTACTTTATTGAGCTTGAGTAAATTGCGTATAACACTTTTTTCTTTAGGAGGTGTATTCACTACTTCACAAATAGGCTCAATCGATTCAGGATACTTGCTAGTCTTAGAACTATTAATTACTGACTTAGAAAGAACTTCTTTATCACTATATTGATAGTTTTCAGAGACTTGAATTCTTTAGGAGTTCTGGATGTTGAGGCAATTGGGTTCCATTTCTTTTGCCACATGGTCAAAAAGAGCTTGGGTCGAATTGTCCTGGTTGTCAATGTTCTTGCCCTTATTACTAGGTGGTAATATATTTTTTACTGGCTGTAGCAAGATTATTTTGGGAGAAATAATTTTTGGCACATTGAATATAGGCATGTATATTGTTTCATTTTGAGTAAGTCAGAATGAGGTATATCAGAAAATTCTTTCACTGCCTGTCCACATTTGTTTACTCTCAATACCAGTATCTAAGAATTTCTTCCCAGCAATGTTATTAGAAAATGACTTTTCACCGTTCTCTCCACACCATTCAAGATACTTCTGATATAATAATGTATGACTTGAAATGGCTAATTTATTTCCACATATGAAGAAATATAGTCAATTATAAATCGAATACAATTAGTTAATTCGTCTCACATTGTTTTTATCTTTATTTTAGTTATAGAGATTTTTTCAAGACTCTATTTTGATAAATCACGGCTAAGAAGATATGACATTACTAATTCTGATTCATCAGGATGGTCTAGCCAGTCAAAATATGATATATTATTTCTGTAGCATGCTGAAACATCAAAACAAACTATATGAGAATATCCTATATTTTGATAAACTTTTATCGGAATAAACTCCTAATATTTATTTTTTTGTGTTAATATTGTTCCAAGTATCAAAAACATTATTTATATAAGTAAAATAGTTTTTTAAAGTCGGAATATTACAAGATATCGTAGGTATTAAAATTTATGTTTTTAAGGTTTCAATTTACTTTTTTTCTAATAATTGATTAAAAGGATATTCTATAATAAAAAAGTTTTTGATAAACTTTTTATAGTAAAACATCAATTCTAAGAATTTTTTAATTTGTTTTATGGCTATAGGTCTAGTGTTATTTTTATTAGACTGGATTTTTTTATAGTTGATTATATACAGTATTTATAGAAGCTTGACAGTTGTTAGAAAGAAATGACATTTTTTAGAATTGAGCATCAAGTTAGATTGTTGTAAAGTATTCAAAACAATATCTACATGTTTATAATATTCTTTAAGGATTAAAAAGAAGATGATAATATTATCCAATACACTTTTATAAATTTTTTTAACAGAAAATCAATATTTTATTCACTTAATTTCAACTAGTTTAGTGAACTTTTTATATTTTTCAAATAATTTAGTTCTTTAATAAATAGTGTAAAATAATAGTGAAAGTCAATATAATATTGTAAATATTTATTTAACATCTTATTAAAGATATATAATATAATTAAAATAATAATATTATTTAATTTTATGAAAATTAATATAATAATATTTTATATATGTAAGTTTTAATTAAAAAACTTTTTTTGTTGATTTTCTGATCACATATACAAAAAAGATGTTAAGAAGTTTTTATACTTCTTTGCTAATAAAGTCTTAATATTTTTTTAAAACAACTTGAAATATAATTTCAAGAGTTATTTTTATTCTTTCTCTTTTGTTTACAAATCTTTTCACTCAAAAACTTGACTCTTAATAATTAAGAAAAGTCAAGTAATACCTTTTATATCAATAGCAAGAAAGTTTTTAAAAGAAAAACTGATTGTAAAGTATCTAAAGACCTTTTTAACCTTTGAAGTAAGAGGTTTATAAAGGTTTTTTGCATTAAAAAGGTTTATTTTCTTTTTTTTTTTTGTCTGTTTTAATTTTTTTATAACTTTATTTTCATGATTTTTTAAGAAATTTTGCCTATCTCTGTTTGATACTAAATTTTGAATAGTACAAATTCTCATTAAAAATGATTAAATAACATGAAACATTTTAGTTTTTGAAATATAAACAAGCTCCTATTGATCATATTAATATGTTCCAATGAAATTATTAATAATTGAAAAAAATATTTTGAAAATATTTGTTTTCAGAAATCCAAGTTCCTTAATAAAAATATCCATAATATCAAATGTTCCAATAAAATTATTAATAATTGAAAAAAATATTTTGGAAATATTTGTTTCTAGAAATTTAAGTTCCTTAATGAAAATATCCATAATATCAAAAGATCAAGTAATAAGTATTATGAATTATAAACTCTTATCTTTTACTTAAGTTCCTTAGATAGTGACAAGATTTTAATGAAAAAAAATTGAAGTTTAAATGCTTTCCTTGAAATATCCTAACTTAAATGAAGAACCAGTTGAATTGACTTATCTGATATCGCAAGTGATGAAAAAGAAGATTTCTTATAAGGTTCAAGTAAAACAAGAAGATTATTTCAATCAAATAGATCTCTTTTAAAAGGAGATTGTTTTTATTTTTTGACTTTTTTGATGGATCTTGAATTGTCCCTTTTCTCAAATCATTTTCTTCCTTTTTTCCTTTTTAACTTGACAATTTATTGGTTTTCAGGTCAATCAATAGTGACAAACTATTGGTAATGATCTTAATAGAGATCATAATCAATCTATTATTAGAAGAGTGTAATATTGTTCCCAAAATTTGACTTAGAGTACTTATGTATGAAGACAAGTTAGTCACATTGTGAAAATTTGTAAACTATTGTAGATTTTGTTTTAATTTCTCAATAAAGACAAACCATCGTGACATGATTGTGGGTTAAAAAAAAAAAAAATTTTTATATGCACGCATATATAGTAAATCCCTAAGCGTAGCACAATTTGTGGGCTGATCATACGTTTTTAAGAGTAGTAGGTATTATCCATTGTTAATATAGGACTCTTGGAATTTTCGATTGGTAAAAGGTGAGCACGTAATCAATAAAAAAGTTTTTAACTTAGAGATACCAAGATTAAAAATTTCTTTTGTTGAGGTGATTAATTCCAGTTGATGATTACTATGACCAACAGAATGCACAATGACAAACTATTTGGAATTCCGAAGCGTGTGATACCTCGGAATGTTTTAATCTCTCCTTGTACTCTGGAGATCAAAAAGACGATCCCTTTGTTTCGTGTTTTACACCAAAAGTCAATTTTGTTTTATCGCGGAATTCCATGCAATCAGAACGCCACAACAAAGAATTCGGTAAAAATATTGATAAAGATTTATATTTTCCGCTTTCTTATCTGCTATTAATTTATATTTATGATCTATAAATTTTAATTTAAAATATCAGTATTAATACTTTTTATAAATACATAATGCGCGTTTTTTGCCGAATAAAGGGAATACTGAATCGGAATTGAATCGAAACTTATTTGATATTGAATATACTGTACATTCTGCGTTTCAGTTGAAGCTCAATCAATCGTGAATTCAAAAATTAAAGTATAATAGCTTATCTGTGGACTGACCAAGGGTAGATTCTTCTCGGGTTCTCCAAAAGAGGCCTTTAATGTCCTTCATTCCGTATAACAGCGCCATGACTTCACTTTGTAAAATCATTTCCCACGGCTAGTAAAGAGCCGATCCACGTAATACATTCAGAAAATGAATGCACGAAGTTTCAATTACAAAATATTTCAAGTAACTAGCATATATAGGAGTCCATCGATTAATTCCGACAAAGTTCTTCCTATGAGACCATATGAGCCCAAAAATTCCGCCAGACCGTGATTGGCTAATGTTTCGATTGAAATGCATGAACTTGGTTCAGCAGTTAAGGCATAACCGTTTATAAATAAAGCAGTACTTTCCTCAGATCTAATTAAATTCATAAACAATTTCATTTGGTTTAAATCCTTTTGTAAGAGAATTAATCACCGATAAATTAATCCTATAAGCCATGTCTACAGAAAACAAGTCGGTAATTTTATAAATCTTGAATATTATTCATAATGAATCAAGGTATTACCTTTAATCATTCGCTATTCACATACAAATTTCAGAGAGAATAAACGAGGCCAATACTCGAAAGCATGTGATATCTGTCATCGCGCTAAGAAAAAATGCAGCGGAGTGGATGCTCCTCCGTGTAAAAGCTGCGATGACAAAGGACTCTCTTGTACTCTCAAAGGTCAAGGTATTGTAATAATTGGCGTCACTATTTTGTTAACTGACTAATTAGACTAAATCGACGTAACTCTTTCTTTGCATATATGCGCTACGATTTTTATAGCACTTTGTGCGCAGAATATCCAACCACCAACCTATGCTCAAGGTAAAAAAAATTTCATGTAATTTGTAGCTCAAGTGTTACTCTCAACAAAACCGATTTGTACTTCCATTCTTTAGATTATTCACAAAATGTCAGTCCCTTTAATACGTCCGGATCATCTGTTCATACAATGGGAGCACCTATGTCAGCTACCTCTGATCAGATCGTACTCCCTAACTCAGTGGTTGACGATCAGACGGGTGTTTGCACCAATATTTATCATGCGTCTCTTTGGGATGGATGGATAGAAATCCGTGACATCGTCTGCTGTCACGTTACTGCATTTCCTACACAAGCCGGTCTTTCATTATCTAATGACCAGTAAGGAATTTTCGATGTTGTTTCTTTCAATTAATAGACTTTTGTCTTATGTTTTAATAAACTTCAGTATGACACACATTTGGCCAGATAAGATGGAAGTATTTGTCGGATACTCTATCTTAAATGAAAATTATCCAGAGCCACATGTTCTATTTTTACCGACTCCCGGCATACCAGATAACCATAGTAAATTCATAGATTTAATAAATATCTTAAATTGGTTAAATAATGGAAAGCCGGTAGGGATTTCGCTTACCTAACTTTAGATGTTTTGCTTAAACGGAGTCATGAATCATAATGTTTTTTATTACATGTAGGTTGCCTTTGGCTTTAATGGCATATTTTTATTTACAAATGGGCATGGATTTTTTGGTATTATTAATCGATCGGTCTAAATTGCTTCAAATGATTGAATCGAACATATTACTGTATATATGCGGTTGGTAAAAAAAAAAAAAAGAATCAATTATATTCTTTAAAATTTTATCAACTTGAATTATATGCGAATTTTTACTTTAGAAATAATATAAAATTGAAGATTTATGCATTAAATTATTTGTTCAATTTATATCTTATTACAAGAATAATTTAATTAGAATTTTTTTTTTTCGATTTATGTAACAATTTAATTTATGTGATGTTTTTTAAAGAATAAACTATTTCAAAAGAAACTGAAGAAGTAATCAAAACCTACTTGAGTAATATTCTAAAACTTTTTAGAAGTCAAAATTATTACGAGAAGAATTCAAAAATAAAAATAAATAAATAATTTTTTATACTGTATTAATAAAAATAAGATCTGATAAAATGCCTTGAAAATATAAATTAAAAAGAAAATAACTTTATTATTTAGTAACTAGAGTCAAAAAAAAAAGAAATATATATTAAAGTTACAAAATATTAATGACAATAAAAAAGTTTTTAGAAACTTAGATCTTGAAGAAAGAAAAGATATCTGATATATTAGTCTAATTGATGTTAATTATAAAACAAATAAATTCTAAATCAAGAATATTTAAATAATATAGTGAAATTAAAAATATTTATATTTATAAGATCAGATTAAATAATATTATCAAATATAAAAATATCTAAACAATTATATTAAAATTTAAATAGAGTTAAATAATATTTTAATAAAAAAAATATTAACTTATCAAAATTAGTAAAAACAATTAAATTTATTTAAATTTAGTAAAAATAATATTAAATAAAATAAAAGTAACATATATTATATTTCAAGAGCTCTATTTACATTTAAAAAATAAAATTTTATAGTAATCTGTTTTGAAATAAGAAAAAATTTAATAAAAATATGCAAGTAATAAATTTTTCTTTATAATTAATAACTGTCTGAAATATAAAACCAATATAAAAACAAATATAAGAATTTAAAAATTTAAAAATCTATAAATTAATAATAATATATAATTATTAATATACAAGTGATAATATAAAATTATATAATAAATTTAGCCTGACAGAGGGTAAAAAAAA
>CAJVPT010003797.1:0-14564 GCA_910592055.1 Acaulospora colombiana
CTGTACCAGCTTGGATCAATTTCTTTCTTAGGTTTATATTCTTGTTTCCAGATGGTTCCCATGTATTTGTGCAATTGACACTGCTTGATCTATTCTTTGAAGTGTAACCAGACTTCTTTTTTGATTTCCAAAGAGTCAGTGATAAGATGCTTCTCAGTGACTGTATTGTTAATTAGCTTGTTCGTGATGATACTCTTTCTGGGTTGGCCAAGTATGGACTGAATTATTTGTTTTTTGTGTTGATCAAACCAAGTGTTGCGGAGTTCTTTCTACTTCTTTATGTTAGTCTTGGTTTTTTCCTTAATTGATTTTTTAATGGCAAGTTTTTCAATCTTGATAAGCATATATAATGTCCTCAGTGTTTTGGTTAGGGATCCATTCAGATAGTAGGATTCTAATAGAGATGGCCTTGTGGAGTATATCACTTTGGTTGGAACAGAATTTAGCTGACTTTTTCCCATGGAGGATTAGCTGTCTCCTATATTCGTTGAGTTGTAAAAGAAGAAGTGGTTTGTTGGTGACTGATCTATTTTGACAGTTTTTCTGTTTTTCCTTGAATTTCTGAATATATCTGTTCATAGCTTTGTGAATTATATCACAAAGGGTATTCTATATCTAATTAATGTCTGGATTGTTCTATGAAAGTTCAGCTGCTAGATAGTCTTTGAAAGAGTCTAGGTCATTTAGGAATGCTAGTCATTGTTCATATGATATGGCTTGCCAGATGAATTATGTGTTGTTATGTGGGCAGCGCAGTCATTTTATGGAAAACTCAAGCTCCCAAGTCTTCATGTATGTGATTTGGGTTCTATGATCAGTGCTGATACTGGTGTTGTCTACTATATATGTATTGATAGAACTCCAGGAAGGCCTGGAACTGCACCAGATCATGTCAACATGGTTGGCTGTGTGGATTGTACTGGTTGTCTTGTGCCAAGTATATTCTTTATCATGAGAATTGTGGTATCTAAAGGTATCGAATAAGTCAAGTTCTTCTAGTTTTTGAAAAAAGGGGTAAGGGGTACACTTTGCTATTTTTCTGTTACTAGAAACTCTATCTATTTTCGGTAGGAGACATGAATTGAAATCCCCTCCTAGTATAATATGCCAATTTTCGTGGTTGTGTTGCTTTATCCAGGAGATAATTTGTTTTTGTGTTTTATTCTTTTTGTTACCTAGCTTTGTAGGTAAATATACATCTATAATTCTGCATAATCTTTTATTTGGGAGGGCTAGATCAATATATATAAGTCTTTCTAGTTTTTTCTCTATATGAACAACTTTGTCGGCAATGTTGCTTCTAATAGTAATATCGATGTCAGTGCCCATGTCATCGTTGTTGTACCACCAGCTGGTGAACCCTTGTGTCTTCCAATATTTAGTTTTAGTGGTTTTTCCTTTTGTCTCTATTGAGATTATGATATCCTATGCTTCTTTCTTCCATGTTTCCATCCAAAGTATTCTTTTTATTGGGTCATTTAGTCCTTGGCAATTGCATATTGCAATGGTTCAAAAGGGTCTAGAGGAGAAATTTTGTATATCATTATCTTGTTCTTTCGAGGTGGAAGATTCTTTTGTGGATGTGTCTTGATATGAGGTGAGTGTAACTGTGCTGGGGTAATAGTGTGAACTATCTTGTTTGTTATCTTTTTTATTATATTGTGTAAAATGTTTAATTACTGAGGAGAAGTGTTGTCGGTTGGTTAATTATTACTTGTTGCATTGCCTATAGTTATTGTCTTGTGATGAGAGATATGGTTGAGGATCCTGGCAGGATATTTGTGATGGTAGATACTAGGGTGTTCATGGTTTGGTCCATGTTATCGATCCAGTTATGGAGCTGCTGCTGTTGTTATTGTATATCATTTATGTTAGTTAGCTATGGAGAGGCTAGTGCAATTCAGATGGTTTCTTGATAGTGGTCTTCTTCCATTACTTCTGTATTGTCATAGCAATATTGTTCCAAATTGTCAATTCTTTTTCGAGGTTGTATATGGCTTCCTTGATTGATTTGAGCTCAGCTTGGATTGCTGCAAGCATATTTACTATGTCCTGATTGAACTCATGGTCGACATTCATCTAGTATTGTTGTTGAGTCCTGTATTTGATGGCTAATACATATGATCCTGGGTGATTAGACATTTTTCTGATTGTAAGTGGAGTGAGTTTGCATATAGGGGCAAAGTTGACAGGTCTGTAGTGTTGATATAGTTTTCCAAATTTGTTGGCCTGTTCTTGATTGAATTCTTTCCACTGTTCTCTTTTTTCCTTAATATTGCATTGTGCAACCAAGTGTTATAAGCTATCGCAGATAGTGCATAGTTTGGTTTCAATTAATTTGCACTCCAGGATTGTTTTTCAAGGTTGAATGTTTGGTTAAGGGCTTTTTGGAAGAACTCCTCATTTTTAAAGCTGAGAATAGCATATTTTCTAGGTTTGTAAGATAGGAGGCAAGGGATGTAGCAAGTTTTTGCTCCTGTCTCTTGACAAATTAGTTTGAGGTCGAAGACATTTGTATTGGGTGAAAGGTTCATCAACTTGAGAGAATGGATATCCCAGTTCTTCATCTGTTCCAGGTTCCATTTGGCATCAAAAATTCTAACTGAATGTGCCTTAATTAGTATGCTCCATTGGTTGATGAGTTTGAGTTTATTTTCTTTGTTAGTAAAGGTAATGGTTGCTGATTGTCACATGTTTCTCGTTGTCAACTTGATATTATTGATCTGGCCAAATTTGGTGAATGTTTGTTGCACGTCTATGAGTCTTGTGTTTAGGAAAATGTTCCATATCCTGATGCTGCATTCCTTATTGAGCTTGTGTATGATTTTTTCCATATGTAATAGATGGAGATTATCTGTGTTTGATAAGATAAGGTTGCTTACATCATCTGCTGTTTGCTGATCTCCAAAAATAGTAATGATATAGTCTTCCTCTTCTCGTTGTTTGTTCTGAATGAGCAGTAGGCCTTCTGGAGAGTTAAAAGCTTTAGTAAGGAAAGATATCTTCTTGTATGTACTGTTGCCTGGTATTAATGAAGCCTTAGCTTCAAGTTTGATTCTTTTCCATCCATATCTGATTCTGGAATCGAAGGGGAACCTAGGTTGGGGTCTTGTGCCAGATGTGTATGTTATCAGTTATTTGTTTTTTTACTTGTAATTGCCGGCAGTCTGTCAGTCATCCTCTGTTTCTGATGGTTCTTTGTTGATGTCCATATTGATGTCAGAGTCATCTATTCTTACTGGATATTGTTTAGAAAAGTTCTCTCTGGTTGCATGTTCCTGAAGTGTTAGTGCCAGGGATTGTTCTTGTTCAACTTGTTCACTCCATAAGCTGGAGCTGTTATTGTTACTTTCGTTGCTGCTGATTGCTATTATGTTATTGTTTGGAAGACTTTGTTCTCAAGCGGGAATAGTCTTGGAGGGAGAGAGATGTTTTTTATTTTCATTTTTGCTTTGGGTGATAGTTGTGTGTTTCTTTTCTGGTATCTGCTTTTTGTTTCTTTTGAAGGGGTGGACTTTTTCTTGAATATTTTGTCTATGTATAGTTCGGTCTACTAGTTGTATATTGTTGTCTCTTGGGCCTCTCTATGTCTTTTTCTTTTTAGCATTTTGTAACCTGGGTTTGCAATGCTACAAGTGAATGAAAAAGAGTGTGTATAATTTAGTTGAAGAAATTTTACTGATATTCATCTTAATTGTAATATTATTATATAATATTTGAGAAAATATATTCTCAATCCTAAATAAGTGCAGTGTTTTATATTTCTCTGCTTTTTAATCATATAGCTTGTTTGGAATAAGGAAATAACCTCCTTCACATACTTTGTTTGACCAGAATAATAAGAAATTGAAGTTTTCAATTTGAACAAATAATCACATTTTCACCATCTAGAGAATTTAATATCTATATTAATGTTCTCATTATTTTTTTATTTCAGTTATATTTTATTTGGAGAAGTGGAGGAGTCTGTACTAATGATTTCTCTTTTTTCACCAATGATATCATTAGAATATATAATATAATCAGTAAGAGCTTGTTTATATTCTGCTACTAATATGTTTCATGTCAACCAATTACTTTTAGCAAAAGCTATGTCAATTTTGTATCACTCCAAAATTCTAAGAGAATAGAAACAGTGAAAATAAAAGTTTTATGGTTTAGGCTTTTGTTTATCCATTATCCACTTTACAAAATCTCTAGTTATATTCTTATTTCAAGAAATAGACCTTCAATATTTCACTATTGGTTTTTTTTTCCTTTTAGAACTTTCTTGTTATAGGTAAAAAAGGTGTTTCTTGACTTTTCTTAATTACCTGAAGTCAAGTTTTTATTTTAAAAGAAAAATAAACAAGAGAGAGGGGTTAAGAGAGACTCTTGAAGTTATCTTTCAAGTTATTTTAAGGAAAGTAATAAGACTTTATTAGCAAAAAAATATAAAACTTTTTATAATTTTTTTTTTTTTTTTGAGTACCCGTAGCCAAACTAGATTGTCAATTTATTAATCAATTGAAAACATAAGTACATTTTTATTCGAGTAGCATGATATATGTACACTATAGCTAAACTATTATTCTAATCTAACTAACTTATCTTAAGCATAAAAGCCTCTAAGTTCGACCTTAAGGACAATATTTCACTCTGCAGTATCTTTGGGTGAAAACTCTTCTAGTCCACTGCATTATTGCCAGCAGGTTGTTATTGCCATATATTAACCAAGCTGCTGGAATATAAGAAACTATAAAAGGATGGGTTGAAAAAAGGAAAGGGGAAATATCTAAAAATGTTTATGTAGATAACAAGAAAATAAAAGAGTAAAAATTGAAAAAAATATTTTCAGCTTCCTCCAAAGACCTTCTTCTTAAGATTTCTTCTTAATAAGAAATATCTGATTGGGATATCCTTTCTTTTCTGACTGTCTGAGAAACTTATCCATTCTTGATCTTGATTTTTTTCTTGTGTACCATCTAAGGAGACTTATCGCCTAGTATAAGCCTTTACGTTCAGGATACACTTAGTCTCAACCTTCTTTAGGCAGTGATTTTTTATCCATTTATGGTAGACAGATGACTTATGATGGACCCCAGGTTCTTATATGATCTAGTAAGGACTAGGTCATGTTGTTTCAGTATGATACCTTTTAACAACCACACCTAATTAAAGGAATTTTATTAGTATATATCTTTTATTACCCAAAAGACCAGATTCCCTAATAATTATTTTGTTTTATAATGGTGGAAGATTCTCAAGAATGGTGGGGATTCTTGTCGATTGTGATATCCTTCAACAACTTCTGGAAAAATGCATTCTCAACTGTAACCAAAGGATTAGAGCTTAGCATGGACTAGAGATGTTCAGTATTATTGTCTAACCAGGATAAGAGGGAGACCTTGGTTTTGAACTTTGTCTGACTGGAATAATAAGAGAGAAAGACCTTAGCTTAAACAAATAGTAGCTTTTTTACTACCTGGAAACTTGTTGCTATATCTTATTGATCTCATGATACTTGATCTATAGATTAACCCAATTGGAGAAGTGGGATGAATATGAGGCACCAATCAACTCTTTTTATCATCAATGACATCATCAAAACATATAAGATGACCAATAGGAGCTTGTTTACATTCAGTTACTAATATAATTTGTATCAGCCAATTAGATGCCAGTAATATTGTGCTTTCAAAAATTCAGGATCAAACTGAGATAGGCAAAATCCCTCAAGAAAACCATGAAAAATAGTAGACACTTTAAAAGGATATAAGACAGTATATGAGAAGGTGGATAATAAGCCTTCCTTTACCAACAGAACCTCTATTGCTTGTTGCTTCTAGCTCTGTAAGGTGACACTTCACTTGTCAGTTCTTTTACTTCCTAAAATCTTCTTGTCCTTAGTAGAGGAAGTGCATACTTAAGTCTTTTCAGGCCACTAGAGTTTCAAGTTTTTATTCAAAGGAGTTTATAAACAAGTAAGGAAGGATAGAAGAGATATATGAAAACAAGCTTTAAGTTGTTTTAATAAAAGTATAAAGACTTTATTAGCAAAAAAGTATAAAACTTCTTGTGAATATCTTTTTTGTATATGATCAAAGGATCAGCAAAAAGAGTTTCTAGTATTATTTATAATTTATTTATAATAATAGCTATATATAGTATATACATATATATATATATTAAATACTAGCTTATTCTTGTGCCAGTTTGTGTACTTTATTAAAATCAAGATATGTCATAGGAACAACTAGTTTAAATAATCATCTTTATTGTCTAGGAATTTACAGATTAACTAATAGTACAAAAGATATATATTTATATCTTATATAACTAAGATAGAATAATTATATGACTATCTAGTATAAGACTGTTTCTTAATTCTAACTAAGTTATAGAAATTGAGGAGTTCAAGTATTCACTTTTGATGAAATGATCTCAGGTATAAACCTACTTCTGTAAGCTATGCTTCCTAGGACTTGATTCACCAGATTACTTGTTGCTATTCTTTATAAAGAAAACTAATATACCAAGAACTTGTTTAAGATATCCAGCATTACTAGTATCAAGGGTTTCTTATACAAAAAGACTTTATTAGTACTTAAAAAAGAAAATGAAAAAAAAATTTTTTCTCTCTCGGAGCTTGTCTTATATTATAGCCTGTTTTGTTGCTTAAATAGGACTTAGTCTTTTGTGAAAAATATTATACTACTCAGTTTTTTACCTTTATTTAGTATATATCTTGTATATTTAACATTGTACCAGGCTGAAGCCTATCTTGTTACAAACAAGTTTCTGTAAACAATTGATTTCTTCTTCTTATATCATAGCCAAATAATTGGTTTAGAATAAATGAACTTTATCTTATATCTAGAGATATGGTAACATTGTGTTTTATATCTATCCATACTAGATACAAATGACTCATAGTAGACTTTAGGTTCTTATAGGACTGAAAAAATATATTTGGACATGTGAAGTGACCAATAGGAACTTGTTTATTAATCTTGCTCAATGTGTTTTGTGTTAATTAATTAAAATCAATGGGATTTGTGCTACCTTAAATTCAGGTTAAATTAGAGTAGGCAAAATTCTTCAAAAAGCTATAAAAGTAAAACTCTTAGAGACCATACAACTAGTCAAAAGAAAAAAACAAGTTTTTTAACTAGAATAGAATCTCTATATTGTCTTGTTTTTCCACTTTCAGAAAGTGGTGGCAGATACTTCACTAGTGGTTCTTCTTCTTTTAAGAACTTTTTGCCATTGATAATAAAGGTATAAGCTAAAATTTGTAGGTCATAAGAGTTTAATTTATTTAAAGTTAATTGTAAACAAGAGAAAAAGAATAGAAATAACTCCTGAAGGTAACCTTTAGTTTGATTTAAGGAGAGTTTTAAGACTTTATTAATAATGAAGTATCAAAACTTCTTGCAAATATCTCTTTTGTATATGGTCAGAGAATCAGTAAAAAGAGTAATGTTTAATTATAGCTATATATAAAATATATTATTTTACTGTATAAATATACTTTTTTTTTAACCTATAATCAAGTTAGTATAGCATATCTTTATTGTATATATATTAGATATTTACAAAATATTATAACTTTTTCATATTAATTTATTTATTATCAAAAAAATATTCTCTAGATACAACTTAAGAAATAATATTTTACTTCTTTATTAATTTGAATAAGTATAAATATACTTTTATTAATCAAATAAGTATATTTTTAATAGTATAAAAAAAAAACTTTTTTTACAGATTTTCTGTCCATATACAAAAAAGATATTCTCAAGAAAATTTTTTTTTCTTTGTTAATAAAGTTTTAATATTATTCCTAAACCAATTTGAAGTTTAATTTAAGAGATATTCCTAAAGCTCCTTTCTTATTTATATTTATATTTAAACAAAAACTTGACTTTCTGTTATTATGGGTTATATGGGTAATGCAATTTACACATAATGGTCTAGAATCCAAAAACCCAAAAGTCTTGCATGAAAAATTGAGTGTTGCAAGGTAAGAAACTATAGATAAGGCTTGCTTGAATACTGATAAGAGAACTATGTGTATTAGAAAAAGTATGAAAAGTTTAGCAAAGCTTAGGGTTAGTATAGCTAATTATAAAGTAGATAACCCATTGTTAGTTAGAAAAATATAAATAGCTTACCAATGTATGCCAAAAAGGTAGAGCTGAATATGTAAGAAAAACAGCACTCATTGAGAATAGAAATAAAAGTTAGTGATATACCAAAGAAACAGAATGTAATAAGAGACACTTACCTTTGGCCAAGTCAATCACCACACCTCTGCCTTCTCTAAGTGTTCTTTATAGGAGATGTTCTTTTCTTTGTGAGTATTTGTAAGACATCTGGGTTACGTGAGGTACTACAGATTAGTAATGGACTTACCAGGTTAGCCCACAACACTGTAATTTAGAAAATCAAAAAATACCTTCTCTATCTATAATAAGAAAGTTCTGTAAAGAAGAAGAATTAATAGTATAATACTTGAAACCTTTCATATTGAAACGTGTATTTATAGATTTCTAGTAGTGGGAGTTAACAAATATTAAGCTATATTTTCAAGGTGTCTGCTTACTATATCTTTCCACTTATAATCACTCAAAATTTTTTAGTTTTTTAAATAATTTTGTCTACCTCAATTTGATTCTAATTTTAAGTAAACCAATTTATTCCAAAATATGATTGGTGAATAAAAAACACATTAATAGCTGAATATAAACAAGTATCTATTAATCATCTTATATATTCTGATTATATCATTAATAATATAAAGAATTGATTATACCCTATTTCTATCCTACTCCTTCAATTGTATTAATATATAGATTAAGTTTTATGAGACCAATATGATATAAGTAACAAGTTCCCAGATAATAAAAAAGCTACTATTTGTTCAGCAGAGATTTTTTTCTCTTATTATTCTGGTCAGACAAAGTTTAAAATTAAGATTTCTTTTTTATTTTGGTTAGGCAATAAGGTCAAATAATCTTTAGTTCATGCTAAACTCCAATCCTTTGATTACAATTAAGAATGTATTTCCTCAAAAGTTATTGAATAATATTATAATCAATGAAGATCCATATCACTTTTGAGATTCTCTTATAATTATAAGACAAAAAGATTGTTGAGAATTTGACTTTTTAAATAATAGAAGAAGTTTATCAATAAAATTCTTTTAATTAGGCATGGCTATTGGAAAGTGTTATACTAAAATAACATGGTTCAGTTTCTATTGGATTATATAAGAATCTGGGGTCTACAATAAGTCACCTCTCTATTATAGATAAATAAAAAATTACTGCCTAAAGAAAGTTGGGATCAAGTGTGTCCTGAAATTAAAGACTCTTATTAGGTGATAAGTCTTTTCAGAAGCTATATAAGAAGAAAATCAAGATTAAGAATAAATAAGTTCTTCAGATAATCAGGAGAAGAAAAGATATATTAATTAAGCATTTCTTATTAAGAAGAAATCTTGAGAAGTGGATCTTTAGAAAAAGCTAAAGAATTTTTTTTTCTTTCTTTATTTTCTTGTAATTCACTTTAATATTTTTAAATATATTTTTTCTCTTTTTTTAATCTATTCTTTTATAGTTTCCTATATTTCAGTAACTTGATAGGATATTTAGTAGTAATAACCTGCTAACAATGAAATAGTATACTAGGAAGATTTTTATACAAAGTTTATTATAGAACAAAATATTGTTCTCAAGATCAAACTTAGAGGCTATTATTACTTATGATGAGTTAATTAGATTTACTATTGATATTTAACTATAGTATATATTATGCTACTCAAATTAAAATATACTTATATTTTCAATTGATTAATAAACTATAATCTAGCTTGACTACAGATACTCAATTTTTTTTTTTTTACTCTCTGTCAGGTTAGTTATGTGTACTTTATAAGTTATATATATTAAATGAAATGCTAAAGCTAAATCTTTAACTAACTTACTCATTTTGATTGTATTATTTCTCTAAATATAACTTCGAAAGTGATTTATCACTCTGTTAGAAGTTCAGGTAAAAACCTTTCCAACTTTTAACATTATTTTGCCTATGGGTTACTACTGCAGATCACTCTTTTGAGCTTTGACAGAGATCAAAACCCCAGCTATTTTATACCATACTTCACTCCATTTATTAGAATTTCTTTCAACTTTTTGTCTTTGACTCTTTTTTTTTTATATATTAGTTTCTCACTAGATTAACTTTCTATAATTTTGCACTTTTTTTTCTGATCTAGTGGATATAATAGTCTTTTTATCTTGTTATATTTGTGGATTCCTAATTTTTGTTTCCATTCAATCACCTTTTTACATTTTGTATTCTATATTTTCTTTTGAAAGTGATTACGTACTTTTTCTTGTATCTTCATTATTCATTTTCTTGTTTCTTTTTCAATTATCTTACTATATCATGTCAAATCTACTATTTTGATAACTAGATCTTCCTCTATTAGTCCCATACAGAAGCTAAGTATATTCTAACTAGTTTTTGAGATTCTTTCTACTAGTTTTGTTATTTATTTGTCAATTTCTCCTATTTCTATCCTATTATCTATTCTCAAGCTTAACTCTTTCTCTTCTGATTCATTTTTTCTTTCTTTTAAGAGCCTTCTGAATCTTTTCAAGACTCTTTCTATTCCTTTTTGTCATGCCTCATTTCATTGAGTCTTGTAAGTTAGGCATTCTAGCAAGTGTTTTATTGTTTGCTCTTCCTGGCTATATGTAATGCATTTCACTTGCTTGTAAATATCCGATCTTCTTATGGTCAGCTTCGTAAGTATTGGTAACTTATCATTAATCATTTTAGTGAGAAAACTTTTGTTTCATGAGCTTTTAAATAAGGTGTTCCATATGTGTTCTTTATTAAAATATTCTTATACAAGGTCCTTTGTATATCTATAATGGTCTTGGATTTGCTGGTTCCATTTTCTTTCAATTCTATCTTGAGTTGTCCATTGGTAGGCTATTGTTTTGTTATTAATTTTTTTAATAGCTTGTCTTATAGGAGTATCTAGCACTATATTCTACCATTTAATTTCTGTGATCATCTTGAGTGAGACCAATTTTTTCCATTTTATCACTAAAAATCTTAGTACTTCTTTGATTAGAGCATCTGCCTCTTCATTATACTAGATATTGGAGTGTGCCTTAACCTTAATAAACTTGAGATCCGATTATTTTTCTATATGAGATCTAGTATACATACCAATAGGGACCAGGTTTGTTTTTTTAATCATTTTTTATAGGTTATTTTGGGGTCCTCCTTTTTTATAGTTTTTCAATTTGAGATGCATGCTTGGCTATTTGTGAAGATTTCGATATTGCTATTTACTGGGGCTACTAGTAGTATAGTAACTATTGCTACTAGTTCTGCTCTAGTGGATGAAGACCAATCTTTTACTTCAGTTTGAAGCTTGTTTTCTCTTCCTGCTTCTCCTATCTGTATCCATGCTGCTCTTATTCTCATATTTGTTTTTTTGATTTATAAGGGATCTATCAGAATAGAATGTCATTGGTTCTTTTCTTTACTTGTTGTGACTGAGTATTTCTGTTAGATGGGATTGATAGACATCTTCTTTAACATGATCTTTAATGATATTTGTTTTCCAATCTTCTATTTCCACTTGTAATACTTTTTCATTCTAGGTAGTTACTTGATTACTATATTTTGTTCTACCTATTATACCTTTTAATACTTCTTTGGAACTTGAAATTTCCAGTGATTGGAATCTTTTGGTAGATTTTCTTGCATTGAGATAGGGAACTGTATGTATTTTCTCTATACTTGTTTCAATTATACATCAATCTTCTATCTTTATACCTTCTGTACAATCTTGACACCAGATTAGCTTTGATTCTCGATTTTTAACAAGACTGATACATTTGAAGTATCTATCTTTAGCTATCTTGGAGTATTATTTAGAATCAATTTTCCTCAAATTATCTATTACTGTTGAAATTTGCTTTTTGTAACCACCTAGAGTTTCTGGCATTTGTCAAAGTTAATGTTTAAAATAGAATGTTCTAGATTCCATTTTATCCATTTTTCTTTTCAAGATTCTATAAGCTGTTTTAATCTATTTTCTTATATTATCTTAATTATAGATAGGTATCATCCTGGAATAGGTCCTTTGCTTATTTTCTGTAACAGTTGGAGTATTTGTCAGTTTTGTAGTTTTTTTGTTTCGTGATCAACTAGTTGGTCTATATACATCAGTTTATTATTTCTGAGTAATGGAATTGCTTTCTTTTTCTCTTCTATCAACAAATATTCTTTAATTGAACTATTTTCTTGATTCCATTCGAAAATATTATTCCATTTTCAGCTTTGAAAGGTTATGTCTATGTTCTTAGTCAACTTCAGTACTTGCAGGGAGAAGTTACATTTTTCTGGAATGTTATTTAGTAAGTTACATGTAAGCATATTGACAGGCTTCCAGTATCTAACTTGTGCTTACTTGAGTTTGTTAATTGTTGTGGTTCCACTGGTCCTAGATCATTTAATCTACTGCACAATCCTGTTATCTGGCTTTCTTTCTGTAACATTCAAACACTCTTTAAGTTATAAATCTTAGGATAATAAATTACACTATTAGGTATTGATCTACATAATATGGCTTTATTTTTGAACAGTTTTCGGTATGCTATTGTTAAAGTGTTATACATCTTCCAAAATAGTATACTGTGTTGCATTCTGAATTCAATTCTTGATATTAGCACTCTATTCAAAATATAAAGAGATTATTTGTCTATTAGCTTTTTATTTTTCAAAGCTCTGGTAATCACATTAATTTTTTAAGCACATATTCTTTGAGCTCAATAGCTGTTTTTTGATTGCCTGTTCAAATTCCTAGGAACCTTGCTTGTTGGTTCTATCCAATTCTCTTATTACTTCTTTATTGACTCCTACTTGGACTTCTTTTGAATACTGGTTTGAATTGTTAATAGTAACTAGAACTAATTTATTACTATTAATCTGCAAGTCATTTGCTTTATAAAATATTCTTGCTTCTTCTAATATTTTTTCCATATTTTTCTTTGATTGAGCTATCCATGTGGTATTATCTATAAAGGCTATTGATACATGTCATGACTCTAACTTTCTATTACTATCTCCTTTTAAATTTGAATTCTATGTAACTGACATTCTATATCTCTTTGCTTTGTTATTTTAGATCTTACATAGTAGATTTGATTGAGCTATCCATGTGGTATTATCTATAAAGGCCATTAATATATGTCATAACTCTAACTTTCTATTACAATCTCTTTTTAAATCTGAATTCCATATAACTGACATTTTATATCCCTTTGTTTTATCATTTTGGATCTTACATAGTAGATTTAATTGAACTATCCATGTGGTATTATCTATAAAGGCTATTGATACATGTCATGACTCTAACTTTCTATTACTATCTTCTTTTAAATCTGAATTCCATGTAACTGACATTCTATATCTCTTTACTTTATCATTTTGAATCTTACATAGTAGAGAATCATAAAATATTCTTCATATTAAAGGTGAAATAGTTTCTTCTTGATCTATTCTATCTTCTGCAATAATTGCTTCTATTAGTTTTTTCTTATATATCACTCTAAACTCTCTATTGTAAAATAAACTCATTATGATTCAAATGAAACCTTCTGGAATTTTGATTTTTTTCATGGCCTTGACTAGCATATTTAGACTGATTGTATTATATACTTTTATTGTATCTTGGAAAAGAATCTATAACTTTTTTTTGTTCTTTTTTACTTTCTCACAGATATTATTAAGAATTTGTATTGATTTAGTCATACTTTTTCTTGGTAATCCTACGTAGTTAGGCCCTCTCAAGATATTATTGCTTTTACAGAGATTTCTTGGTCTATTTGTAAGAATTTTACTGAAATACTTTCATGTAGCTTCTAGTAGTACTATTGGTCTTGTGTTGATGAGCTTTCACTCCCATGGCTTTGGTTTTGCTATCAGGTAAATATGATTTTGCTTCCATCTATATAGCATGACCGCATATTTTAAAAAGCAGTTCAATATCTTTTTCAGATAAAGTTTTTTTTCTGAATCTAATCTTTTTTAACATTTTATAACTAATTTGTGATTTTCTTAGAGATTTATTATTTGGGTGTGCTCAGAGTGTTTCATCTAGTTCTTCTTAAGAAATCAGTTTTAAGAAATCCTTATATTATTTTTCTTTAATATAGCTTCTTGGACTGTATTTTTCTTTCCAGTCTTCTGTTAGGCCATTGAAATTAGCATTTTGTATTTTGAATGCTTCTTGATAATATTGTATTATCTTCTTTTCTATTTTATTCTTTCTAGTTATTATATAGTCATTTTCTCCAGTTTTGACTTTGACTCTATTCAAAACTATTTTAATTCACTCCCTATCTGTTAAAGAGTTTATCATTCTTCTTTGATTATTTGCAAATTATTACACCTTTGTTCTAGAGCCTTTTTAATAGTATCTTTTGTCTGTCTTGCCTTTATATTCCAGCAGATTAGCTTTAGTCCTTCTATTGCATCACTTATTTCTTTTT
>CAJVPT010003798.1:0-14563 GCA_910592055.1 Acaulospora colombiana
CTTTATTAGCAAAGAAGTATAAAACTTCTTGCGAATATCTTTTTTGTGTGTGGTCAGAGGATCAGCGGAAAGAGTTTAATTTATAATATATAGCATATTTATTTATAAAATTTTTAAATAATTAATATATATTTTTTATATAAATTTGAATTTTATTTATTTTAGATTACAAATTTACTCAAAATAATTAAGCTATTAAAAATACATATATTTAAATAATTTTTCTTATAGTTAATTATAGTGATTTCATCTCTTTTTGCTAATCTTCTGACCACACACAAAAAACATGTTCGCAAGAAGTTTTAATACTTCTATACTAATAAAGTCTTACTACTTTTCTTAAACCAACTTAAAGAGTTCCCTCAGAACTCTCTCACCTCCCCTCCCTCTTGTCTACAATCTTCTTTAAACAAACTGAACTCTTGTGGCTTGCAAAGTTCAGCTTCCACCTTTACTACCTATGGCAAAAAAGTTCCTAAAGGGAAAAGGATCAATAATGAAGTACCTTCCTTCTCTTAGTTATGGTGGAGATAATAGAGATTAAAGATCAGTCAAAGGACTTATTTTCCTATCCTTTGAATGGTATTGTGGCCTCTCAGAGCTACCTTTTTCATGGCTTTCTGGGGAATTTTGCCTACCCCAGCTTGACCCTGAAATTTCAGGTAGCATGGATCTCGTCAACTCTGATTGATCGACGCGAAACACATTGGACAAGATTGATAAACAAGCTCCTATTGGCCACCTCATGTGTCTGAATGCATTTTCTCAGCTCTATAAGAACCTGGGATCTATTATAAGTCATTTTGTTTGGCGCAGGTGAATACAGGACATGGCACCGACACATTATTGATACAGAAAAGAGTTCGTCCAACCATGGTAAAGGTCACAAGATACTAGATCACTTCCTTTTAAAGATTAAAGCCACCTACTCCTGATTGTATGTCAGGTAGGTTTCAACCTCTACTGTCCAGAAAGTCTAAATTAGAGAAAGCAGAAAACCACTTAGGATACTCAGTGGTAAAGCTTATACGCAAAGTAACCCAGGAAGTTTTTGTTCTATTTTCAAAAAATCCTGAGCTGGAAGACTGGAAGATTAATACTGCCATACCAATTGAAACTCGAGTCTGAAAATATCAGTAGTAACGTGCGAGCCAGCCGGAATGTCTGGAAGATCATTGTTGATCGTTAATATCAATGGGCACCAGCAGAGTATGTCGACTGCAAGGCTAAGTACTGTCCTTCATATAAGGAATTAAATCTGAAATAAGATATATAGATGGGTAAGTATATCCATATTTAGATAGGAATGGGTTTAATTGATAATATACTGGGAGACTCTCAAGTCAATCACGCGGATACCAATATACCACCTGGGCCTTCTTGACTACTCCCTCCCATAAGCCTTAAAACTATATAGTCTCTCTTTTGGTCTTCATCCTTATCTCTGTAAAGACTCAGTAGAAGTTTTCCTCAGACCTTCTCATAAGGAATCAGAACAAGACAGGCATGTGCCAAGAAACAGAACCATTATATTTCACATGACTATCAATTTTTTCTTTATTTCTTTTATTTTTCATTTATAATACTAGTACGCTCTAGGGATGTTGATTTTCTTTGCAAAAAGAAGGGCAATAAGCCTCGAAGTAGCTTTAGAATCACTTTAGCTTATTATTATTTTTATTCTCCCCGAATATACATCAATGTATTCGCACCTTGCACAATATAAACTTGTAATTTGGGATTCAATAAAGTTAGGCATGAGCCCGTTAAAAAAAAAAAAAAAAAAAAAATAGTGATTTTATTTTTTTTTTATTAATGATATTTTAAAAATATATACTAATAAAGTTAATTTACTATTACTATAATCTGCAGTAATGATCTGTAGACAATGATTTTATTAATTAGAGAATTTATCCAAATTAGTAAAGGAGTGAAATATCATTCCCTAAATTGCATTTAGAGAAATAGTTTTTCGACAACGAGTGAGTCAGTATGTGAAAATCACAATAATTTGTAAATACCTAGCATATATACAATAAAGACATGCCATGTTGACCTGACTGCAGGTTAAAAAAAAAAAAAAAAGTTAATTTACTATTGTTTTTATAAAAATTAAATCAAAAAATAATGGTGAACTAACTTTATGATTATATAATTAAAAATTATATTATAATAATATATTAAATTGTTTTAATAAACTATAGATAAAATCATGTAAAAAATATTTTCAATTAATAACTAAAATACTATTAACTTAATAAAGTTTCGAGAAAATTAATAATTATAAAAATGTACAAAAAAAAAAGTATATATAACAAATTTATAATTTTTTATAAATTTTTATTAAGTAAATTGATATTTATTAATTAATAAAAAATTTTCGTTTTGTGATTATAAACAAAGTTAATTAGAATATCTTTATATATTTTTCTAATAATTTATTGATATACTGTAAATGTTTATTACCTTAAAAAACTAAGAACTTTAAAATTTTTATATTTTTTTAATATTTCATATGACCTATGGGTCAATAGTACAATGGGTGTGCTCCCAGGTCACTATTTGCAAGTTACTGGTTCAATCCCACATGCAGGCTTGAACACGAAACAACCTATAGAAATTCACCACCCGACCACAGTGTCATAAAACAGATCATACAGGTTCCAGTCAGTTTTAGCACTGGGAAACAAGTCACGACATTCTGCTGCTTAGAATATATACAGACATCAAGAAAACCAAGAAAGACAATGATAAAGACTCAGGATCTTATCAGCCTCACACAGAATCTATCTTTTCTCAAAAACTCCAGTCTCATGGGAGGTCTGGGAGACTTCAGTCACACGAACCAGCTGCAAAATGTAAAGGACCAGACACATACTGGGAGATCTTTGATTGTTATCACCAACAGTTACTAGAGACTAAACCTCATGGGTGACCAACGAGAAGTGATAAAGTTGAATAGTCACGATGGGAAAATGCAGGGGCAGATTCTGGGAAAAGAAATTTGGAAACAATTACTAAGGTAACCATTCCATTGGGAGAAGCAATCTGTTACGAAGTAACCACGAGAAACTCTTGCAGACATATTTGAAGAGTGGTTAAAAATGAATACTGGAAGACTACAGTCGTCAATCTGGCTCACCAATGGTCACTGGGAAACTTGATGGGACCACATGGAAACTGAAGAATATCACTGGATGACTAACCTTCTGAGAACTAAGCATGGTTAAAGATGTCAATTATGGAACACACCCCTACAAGGTATACAAGGCCCCAAGAATCGAACAATTCCAAACAGCTCCTTGAATATAAATAGAAGTCCTCTAATGGATCCTTGAAACATCAGGAGTGCCCAGGTATAGCAGGGCAGCTAATAGAATGGTATCCATATCGGGTAAAATCTAAGGGTATTTGAATAGCTTAGGATAGTATAGATTAGCTATAAGAATTGCTCTTGTAAAAATAACTCTATATGACTTCTTCATAACTGATTAATAAAAGCCTAGTCAGTATGACTAATTAAAAAAATATATATATATTTCCTATTTTAAACAATAAAACTAAATATTAAATAAAAATATATAAAAAAAAAATAATTTCTTGATAATATAAAGATATATAAGACCAATATTAATATTTTAAATAAAAAAATTCGAAATAAATTTAATTAGTAAAAAATGTTTTCACAACAAAAAATTTGGCCGCTATTATATTTTGATTCAACTATATGTTATTAAAAATAAATTAATTAATTAGGAATTTTTTAAGATAGATCTTTTGATTAAAATTTGTACATTATGTCCTTACTTTCAGTTATAAATTATTTATATCCATAAAATTTACCTTCAATTATAAAATTGACTTTCAGTTATAAAAAATTGACTTTTGATTATAAAATTGACTTATGATTATAAAAAATTGACTTTCAGTTATCAAATCATTTATGTCTATAAAATTGACTTTCAGTTATAAAAAGACATTCAGTTATAAAATTATGTTTCATAATCTAAAGTCTGAAGGAGACATAATTTACTTTCAGTTATAAAACTTTCAATTATAAGACATTATATTAGACTTTAGGAACTCATCATTACTCCTAGTAGTTTTTATTAATAGCACAGTTGAAATTTGTATAGATAACCAGACTTGTATCACTAAATAAAAAATGATAAAAAAGGAGAATTAAAAAAAAACATATAAGAGATGACTAAAAGAAAAAAATTGATCTTTATGGGCACGAATGGTGAAACTAACATAGAAAAAAACAATAAATCTAAAGCTTATTAAAGTTAAAATACATTTCAATAACCTTTATAATGAAGAAGCAGATGCCTTAGTTAAATAAGTCCTTCAATCAAATAGAGAGATCTTAACTTCCACAAAATTATTACAAAACAAAAAAAAAAAAAAACTCTTTCCCATATATCACTAATTTTTAAAAATTTTCTTTTTTGGAAATTTTCTTCTTTTGTGAAAAAATAGATCCAAAGCACAAAGTTTTAAAGCATAACATATCTCCTAAGACTATTTTAAACAGAAACACTCAAACACAAGCACAAGCAACCCCTAGTTTATCCAAAAATCCAAAAAACAACACTGAAAACATGAAGCTTGATAACCAACAAACTCCTCACAAAATATTGCACAAACAAAACTTTGTAGCATTACAAACTCTTTCAACAGTAGCAAAAACATTAATAGTAACAATACTATTGTTAGTACAACAACAGCACCTCTATCAATATCTCAACAAGTTTTATAAACAACACCACCCCCTCTTCTTTCAAATTCAATCAAAACACACTCAGAATAGTAACCAACTTGATAAATGAAAAGAATAACAGCACATCTTTTACCCCATGAGGTTTCAATAATGAAGAAGACTTTATTGATAACTAGTTTGAAGAAGTCCAATCAAACTTCAAAATTGACCAGCAAATACTACAAAAACCTTTATAAAACATTGACAATACATTAACTCCCACTCAATACAACAATTAAGAACCCACTGATTAGTCCACTAAATATGGCATAAAACAGTTCAAAATATTTATTCCCATCAATAAAGTTCCAGGACAAAATGATAACAGCAGACTCAATCTCACCAAAAAATTTTTGTTCCACTTAGAATTATTTATATTCATCAGACTCAACAAGTCACAAGATATTAACAACATTGTAGCCCTATTTGGAGCAGAAAGAGATACTGAAAAGGCTAAAAACATCAAAATCAACGATAATACCATTATATACATGCAGCCTGTACCAGTTTACAATGGTATAAAAGCTAAACACAAAACAATCAGAGCATGGGACATTCTCTTAAATGTATCTTAGGCAGACGTCCACACTGCTCTTTCTAAATATGGTGATATAAAATCCATCAAAATATAAACCATTGGCATGTGACAAACAGCCAACATAAAATTTCACAATCAACAAGACTTCGACAAAATCAGTAACAGATGGGCAATCCCATTCAGAGGTGACTTGATTAGAATATTTCCCTTCCTAAACATCAAACAAATCAAAGAAAAAAAAATAAATTTATGCTTAAACTCATCAATCTTCTTCCAAGCACAACTGGCCATGACCCAAAAAAAATAATCACCGAAACTAAAGTACAAACATGTTACATCTCCAGAACTACACAAGAATATATTAGAAAAAGATTTGCTATTCTCAACTTCAAAAATGAGAAACTCTTTATACATGCAAAAAATATTAATGCTACAGTTGGCACTACTGAACTAACATGGGTAGACACTGTAACCAAAATCTGCAACATTTGTTCCCATACAGAACATCTTGCCAAAGAATGCGCCATTAAAGCCAAAGAACAAGAATGCACTCAATAGAAACAACAAAACAACTAAAGATTTGGCCACCTCTATGCTAGATACAAATCAGCAGGAACAAACAACAAGTTCAAACAAACAAAGAAAACATTAAGTACAACATCCTTTATAGATGTTATCAAAGAAAAAAGATAAGAAATCACATCAAACATATTAAACAATCAACAACAACAAATATCAACGATTGAAAACCCTACACTCAGGAACATCTATAATATTTTAAAACACATGCACTTCGAAATTAACACCATTAAACAAGATCTTTCCAATTTTAACCAATATTTCAATAACATGGAAATCTATATTCAAGAGCTTTACACTTCCACAGAAGATATAGACAACTTCATTGATGCAGATGATAACAACAAAGAAATAGACAACAACATTAGTATTACCTCTAGCACCTCAAGAAAGAAAAGGGCCACCAGTCTAGCCATGGATATCAGGGCTGAACAGGCTCGACTCACAAATCAAATAAACACACTCGACAGCTCCATGCAACAAGTTATGGCATCAATGGAACAACTCATCGACTCTCAAATCACACAAACATATTCTAACAATACAATCCCCAGAAACCAATAATCAATAAATACAGATCAAATATCAGAATGCAGTACTTTACATATATCCAAAAGACAAGACTTTACATCTCCCTCATCTTTTAATGCACATATTTTATTCCCAAATCAACTTCACGAAATACAAACAATCAATTTCTCTTTCCTAACAACAACTACAATTTTAGAATCTAATCTGATAAACACTTCTAACAACACATCCACAATCGATTTACAACACTTTACTCCAAACTTACCCACAAACACAACCATTATCAACACCATCAATTTTCCAAATACATATGACACATAATACTCAACAACTAATACAGTATATCTACCAACAACACCTGGCACATCTGCACCAGAAACATACAAGGACTATCTAATAAAACAAAATATCAATTATGGTTCCAATACTGTCACAACAATCAATGAGATATAATTATTACAACTGAAACAGATAGCAATACAGAAGCAGCAAAATACTGGTAATTCTATCCCTATAAGACTTAATGGTCTCATAGCACATCAATATATGGTCAAGGCATAGCAATCAGTCTAACAACAATACTTGCTAACAGAGTTTTCGACAAAACAGAATACCCTGGCAGAATACTTTTTTTAGATCTAGCATTTCTAAGAAAAACTTACATTTGAATAATTGGGGTATACAGTACATTCCACACTCTAACAACAAACACAGAAACACAATATAACAACAGTACAAAGAACTCATCGTGAAAGCATTAAACAAGAATTGGCCCATAATCCTTGCAAGTGATTTCAACAAAATCAGCAATCACTTACTGGATAAATGTTCAAATTATACTTGAAATAGAACAAACAAAATGATTTCCTTTCTTCAAGAACATGGTTTTATCGACTCATACAGACATATCAATCCACACCAACAAGAATTTATATGGAGTAACTCAAGAAATCATGTAAACAGAATCGACCAAATATAGATCTTAGCATATGAAAACTGGAATATCTTTGATGCTTTTATTGATAAAGACACAAAATCAATGTTTTCCAGTGATCACACAGTCTCAATATACCTCCTAGAAGCATTGCATCTCATAATGCCAATCACTCAAATACACAACAACAAAAGTAACAAATTTAATTGTGTCCACACATCAAGTAAAAACTGAAAAAAATTTCAAACAGAAGTGGAACACAGAATTACAGCTTAACAAACAGACAAAGCATTGATGCATAATGGAATCTTATCAGAGACACCATTCTAAAAGCAGCATATAAATTTATCAAGAAAGTAAAAAATAAAAAGCACAACCTGACCAATCAACCTTCTTCTATCTGATTACTAGCAAAAATCATGGCCCTCCAACAACTTCTCCAAATCAGCCAGAAAACAATAACTAATCCAACACTAGAAAACTGGAACTTCTTGCACTAAAAGCAAAGCAGCTCCTAAACAAACACCATGATATCGCATGCTCCCCAACATGGAATATACAATATAATACCTCAACACTCATAGTATAGTACACAAAGTTGACACAGATAACCCAACAACTCAAGGCTGCACTATAAATGATAAACAACTACAGGACAAGACAAAAAATAAAACATGCAATTGACAAAAAGATGGACTTTATGGCATCTAATAAAAAAGCCATTATAAATTCAATAATAAACAGACCACAGCATCACATCATCCTGGATAACTAATCACAATAGATCCCTCAATTATCATTACTACAGATCTAACACAAATTAAACAAATTGCAAAAAATCACTTTACAAAATGGACAAAGAAAAGAGACACACATGACATCCAAAACTGGTCACAATGGATAGAAGCATATATGTCAAAACAAAGCATTAAAAACTACTGATACTCTGCCATGTTTGTAACCTTTATAAATACAGAAGTCCAACTGGTCATCAAATCCAAAAACAATGCCTCTGCATTTAGTTCTTCACAAATTCCATATATTGCATACAAAAATTTAGGACCTCAAGCAATTCAATTTATAACAGATCTCTTTAACCAAATTCTATATACAAGTACAATTCTCACTGAATGGAAAAAAGGCTCAATTTATCCAATCCCAAAACCAAAGCCCTGGAACAATGATATTAGTATTACTAGATCTATAACATTGCTAGAAACCTGTCAAAAAATTTTCACAAAATGCATCAATGACAGGCTCACAAAAATTCTTTAACAATTTTCTATTCCATCACCACTCAACTGAGCGGCTCTCTCTGGATGCAGTACACAAGAACCTATCCACATCATCCAAAGCATCATTGAACATGCAAAGCAAAACTCTCAACAGGCATGGATATTGAGCCAGGACATGAGCAAAGCATATGACTCAGTATCTATACAGATGCTTCAAAAATCACTACATAGAATCAAAGTTCCAATAAAAATCATAGATATAATCACCAACTTACTTCAACATCAGCAAAACACTGTACTCACCTCTTTCAGCCCTACAGATCTCTATTAAGTAGAAGATGGTATTGATCAAGGTGACACCATATCCCCACTTTTGTGAAGAATCTTTTATTATCCTCTTTTTACCACAATATTTGAAAAATGTAAAGGCTATACTATTATATCATAAAGTTGTTCAGACATTAGAACAGATTGGGCCATCGACTATATGAACATTACTGCCAGTGCATATATGGATGATACAACATGGTTCACAAATAATCAAAAAGATCTTCAACATATCTTAGATACTGTACAAGAATTCTATACTATCAACGACATCCAGATCAATCCAACTAAATCTGCACTACTCATCATTAATGGTATACAATCAAATAGAACTCAAAAAGTCACATTCAACAATCAAATTATCCAAGGACTCACACCAAACATATCAACTAGAATCCTAGGAACATGGTATATGTCCAAAGGCAATAAATGATACCAAGTACAACTAATGGAAAAAAAAGCTAATAAAATTACAAATCTCATAAAATTTAAAAAGATCACAGATAAATAAACAAGATATATTATCAACTATATTCTAATTCTAACCTTAGAATACCTTCTAACTAACATGGTACTCTCAAAAACAATATGCAATAAAATCATTTATTTATTTATTAAACTGACTTATCCCACACCTTTTCCAGTGCTTTATTAAAAAAAGATCATATTTAGCAACAATCAGGATAAATATTTTCCCGTACTGTCTGAGGATTTATAGATCACTAGAGAGAAATAGAAACAAGGAGCTATCTATTTTTACAACTCGATCTATGTCTAACCTAACCAGGATAAGAAAAATATATAATCGCCTAGTATAAATACTTCTCTTTTAAAAATAAAGCTGGGGACAAATGAGATATACAAATTGTGCATTGCTAACTTATCCCCATAATTCAAAAATTGACATTATCTAGAGTACACTAATACATCCACTGGTTGGCTTGTTGCCACCCACTACGGGGCTTAACATGTCAGGACTTGCACAAGAGTCCCAACACCATCCGGTGTTGGGGTCCCTTATACTAGTCTTGTGACTAGTCAGTGTTAAAAAAATTTTTTTTAAAATAGAAGGAAAAGGTTTAAAATATTTACAAGAAAATGAAATAGGGGAAGGAATAAAGGGCCATCTAACAACTGCTTTTCCACCCAACTTTACCTCTGAAGGAACTTGATCCATAGCCTTGACACTTTCGGAGTTGATAAGAGAGAGGAGATCACAGTCCATGTAATGTTTATCCACCTGCACACTAGCCAGTGACTTATGATGGATCTAAGGTTCTTATGAAGCTTAGGAAATGCATTTATATCCCATGTCACATGTATCCTTATTTACATTTCTGCTAACCATAGAGCAACCAATCCCAGATTTCAGCCAATCAATCCATTCAGAATTTGGTATAACAAAAAATTCAGAATCAAACTAGATAGGCAAAATCTCCCAGAAAAACTCAGAAAACTGCTACACACTAAGAGAGAAGCCATTTTTGCCTATAGTAATGATGTCAGCTTGTCAGCTGGTATGGAGTTGTTGGCACAAACTTCCTTCTAGACTCTGGAACCTCCATAGGTAATGATGGGTCCCTAAAGTATTTAGCATATAAAATTTCGCAGATTACTTATGTCCTTTTTTGTGAACAAAATTCATAACTCTTCACTTTAATAGGGACAAAAATCAAGAAATGCTATAAATCAATGATTTAGATAATAGAGAACAATTGTGGATAATTTTTTTATAGTTATTAATTTAAAAATTTTAATGTTTTTTAATGAGAGACATTTGATTTATATTCCTGTCTCCCTCTTTAGGAACCCATCTTTATTCATAGGGAAGAGAGAAAGAGTATTTTTTTATCTGGTTTCTTCTTCCTAGAAAAGCTTTCTTGCTGTTAACTTCTTAGGTAGATGGTTTGTGAAGAGGAAAAGTAAACAAAAAGGGTAGAGTATGACTACTGCTAAACAAAACAGGTGTTTTTAGGGAGAGTTTTGAAGTTTTATTACTCTCAAAACATAAAGTTTTGAAGGAATGCTTCTTTGGAAGTGATAATCAGGGATCTATGGGAAAGTGTTGGTAATGTGCAATAAAATCATGTCACAATATTATCAATGCTTTAAACACAAAGTTGGTTTAGCAAGATCAGTCCCAAATAACATGCTTTTCAACAAATTCAAATACAACATTATCAAGCTTTTTGAAAGGCAAGTGCAATCCCATGCAACAAATCTCATCTCTATAATCAACAAGCCTAATCTAGCAAAACAAATAATATTGTTTAGACTTCAACAACTACAAAATGACTTCTGGTCCTCCAATCTAGTCTGTACTCATTTAAGTAAAGCAATTCACAAACCAGGCACAAACCTCACTCACGATATCATCTGGCAACTCAAATAAGTTGGCATATCAATTCAACAGCCCAAATTAATTATGCTAATTAAAAAAATGTGAGATATCCTAGAAGAACACCTCAACGCAAAATAGACAAACACACTAAGAAAACAACTACAAAAATACATACCATGTTCATCTGCCAAATCATAAATGAAGATTGTATTAGAATCCTACCTTGGAATTGCATCCCAAAATACCATAAGAAACATATCACACATATTCCTGGATGGTTCACAAACCTAGCAGAAACCCTACAACAACCCATAGATCTAAACTTGCTAAACTTCACAGGAACCTATAATCTATTCCAATAACACAAGAGAGTGATATACCCCACACTCAAGCATTGGGCTCTAGTAATGAACAGGAATGCTGAAACAATTGATAGAAAACAGAGAAACATATAGGAAAAGATAGTTTACATATACTACAAGCGCATAGCAAGAAACTCACCACTAGAATATTGTAGTGGATGCTTTGTCAATGAATTTCTCACACAAAACCACCCATGCATTTCTCTAGAACAAAGTTTTAGATTCAACAAATTCTAGTCACATACAATTACAAAAGTCTTAGCAACATATTAAACAACAGTTCACACTGAAGAGTCCAGATCTCAGCATACAGTATCTAATGAACCATAAAATATATAAATACTAACAACACAATACAATCTCCTTTAGTTCAAGTATATATCGATCATCAACTAGACAAACTCATTATCTTATATAATCAAATTGCAGAAGACATCAAACTACTTCAAGAGCTTCTTAATATCTCTACAGCAAATAAACAACATCACCAATTCACAGCATACACAGATGGATCCCTAAACCACTTCAATATTTTTGTCCAATTGGGATTTGGCTGGATCCTTACTAATCAACTCAACTAACATTACACATTCAAAGGGTAGGTACAAGGCTTACCATCCTCAACTAGAGTAGAGCTTATATCAATCTTCACAATAATCTTAACAATTCCCAGAAATGCTGTAATTGCAGTTCATACAGACAGCCAAGTAACTATCGATGTAATAAATAAAGCTACACATACTTCAGTCTACAAAGCTATTAGAAACACCAGGAATTGGAGTATTACACTCAACATAGTGCAAAGATGCAAGGAATATCGAATTCAACTCTCCCTACACAAAATAAAAGTACATACAGGTATCGCAGGCAATGAAACAGCTGATTAACTAACAAAAATCAACTATATTAACATAATGCCAGATCAAAGAGAACTTAATCCTACTATTAATTTGCAAAACAACCTATGCTATGCCACATGGAGACACAATATAATAGATGTGCTGATCAAAGATTTCTGCAAGACAGCATTTCACACCAAACATTTAGCCCAATGAAGATTCCTCAGAAGGAATAGAACATGGATCAAATAGAAAAAAAAACAAAATAATAGACTGGAAAAGCACTTTTAACTGCCTCAACCCTAGTAATTTTTTTTTTTTTTTTTTTTTAAGCTGGCTTGGCCAAGTTTATTAGTGAAGTTTAACATGCAGATATATCTAACCAAAAGAAAAACAGTAAGAAGCTAGCAAACTAATTATAGGTTATAAACTACTTTATGGCTAAGCCATTTCCAGACAGAGACCTAATGAAGGACCATTAGGGCGATAAAAATTTCTTGGGGGTGGTGTGCGTAACAAATCTATGTCTGCCACAGATCATCTGGTCTGTTTTACTAATGTGTTCGATACCCTACTCTGCTATCTCTATTTGGATAAGAAGAATGAAACTAAAACTGTACAAACTTAAACAGGGGTGAAGATTCTGCATTACAAAAAAGGCACCGGAAGGAGAAGGGGAAATGGTTTGGTTATGGGCAACTTGGAGGCACGTTACTACTACCATATTGATACTATGAGCTGATTACTCTTCGAGGGCTTTATCAGTTCAGGGCGCAGTGCCTGTTCCTCCACTGCTTTCAGTATCTCTATGTTGTGGTCCTTATCTGTCAGTTCTTGCCTTTTCCTTCTATACCCTATCCAGTATGGGATCTTTTATAGATGTTCTTCTAGGTGATGATAAGTCGGGGTTTTTCGAAGGGCTCTAGGACATGGGGAGAGGTGAACATGCACTGGGGAGTTAAGGTCCTTCATCTAACAATTTGTCCTTCTTTACCATTGTGATAACTCCAGCCTAGAAAGGAGAATCTGGATACTTCCAGCGTGCACCTTGTTGGACTTGATAAATATCATACTGTTTTTCCCAAAGTACTACCATCTGTAAAGATTGAGCCATTGTCCTATGTCCCGTTATGGCGTATTTTTCAGCCACTGGAGGGTCGTTCGACTGCATGTTGGTGTTGTTAATTAGGTGCAAACGATCCTAAGATCTCCCTGATCTCCCATTATTCATGCTAATAAAGAATAGGTGTGGCACTTTTAAGGCAGCATCCTCATTCTGTATTTCTTTGAGTCTAGTCTTCTTTTTTCTTGCATATTAGAAGAGGAGGGAGAGGTATGTTCTTACTCTTTCACTTAGTCAAAGATGTAGAAGTAGACAATGTTTATTATCCACCCGCATCAACCTAATGACTCATGGTGGACCTCAGGTTCTTATGGAGCTGAGGAAATGCATTTGAACATGTGAAATGACCAATAGGAACTTGTTTACTTTTTTTACTAATGTGAGCTCTGTCTGTCCAATCACGGTGTGAGAAACTTTGTGCTACTCGAAATTCAGGGTCAAACTGAGGTGGCAAAATTTCCTAAAAAAACCAAGAATGAGCACTATGAGAAGCCTGAATAATGACAAGAGAGTGGGAAAGTTGTTTCTCATCATCTCAAAACTTCTGTGGTGTTTCTCTATGATGTGAGATAGTGGTACATTAGTTCTTTTTCCTTTCGGAACTTTCTTGCCATAGGTAGAAAAGGTATTTTTTGACCTTTAAGGTCACTAGAGGTCAAGTTTTTATTTGAAGAGGATAGTAAGCAAGACGGGGGAGGAGGTGGTTGACGGTACTTGAAGTTTTTTCAAGTTGGTTTAAAGAAAGTGGTAAGACTTTATTAGCCCAGAAGTATAAGAACTTCTTGCGAACATCTTTTTTGTGTATGGTCAGAGGATCAGCGGAAAGAGTTGATGATGTAACTAAATGATTAAAATTGAAATGATTCAAATAATTTTTTTTTTTTTTTTTAGTACCTGTAGCCAGGCTAGATTGTCAGTTTATTAATCAAATGAAGACAAAAGTATATTTTTATTCAAGCAGTATGATACATACTACAGTTAAACTATTATTC
>CAJVPT010003799.1:0-14562 GCA_910592055.1 Acaulospora colombiana
ATTGCTCATGAGGAGATTGCATGATTTTTCTGATAGGATCATATCATTGCACAGGTATTCAGCGCTAGGAATCAGGATGTGATTTATAATGTATTGCATCTGTTTATTTGTGAGGTTTTTCATTCCTATTAGCGCTTTGGTTTTTCTGAATTTCTGTTGGATTAAGTTTCTTTGGTAGTCTTTCTTTCCTGAGCTGTCATACCATACTCCTAGG
Source organism: Acaulospora colombiana (assembly GCA_910592055.1). Lineage (NCBI taxonomy): Eukaryota > Fungi > Glomeromycota > Glomeromycetes > Diversisporales > Acaulosporaceae > Acaulospora > Acaulospora colombiana. The sequence goes on from CAJVPT010003799.1 coordinate 215, forward strand.
ATTCTGACTGGTGTTTCTTTAGGGCAGCCCTGAATAATTTGATTGCCGATTACTATCCCTTGCTCAAAGTCCTTTTCTTTGCCATTGATGATAATGAGTTGTTATTTTTGTGGGTTGATTTTGATGTCATTAATATAGTAAAATTCCTCAGCTTTTTTGATAATTTCTCTTATATCTTCAATGTTGTTGGGGATCCAGGTGGTATTGTCCATATAGGTACTGACTGCAATGTTTACTTTTTTTATCGACCAATCCTCTTGAAGGTTTCTGCATGTTTTTGTGAAAATTGTATATCCTAAAAAGTTTTGATCAATTTTGGTTATGAGTAGATCATAGAAAATGTGCCAGAGGAGTGGGGATATTGTGTCCCCCTGATTAATACCATCGGCAACATCATATTCTGCTATATTCTCATGGCAGTTTAAAACTATGTTTTGTCTTTGGTTGAAAATATTCAGAAGGATATTAATGATTTGGGAGGGAATCTTAATGCATTTGAGAGCTAAGGTCACATTTCCAAATTGACTGAGTCAAATGCCTTTGACATGTCTTGGCTGAGAATCCAAGCTTGTTTGTTCGTGTCTTTTACATGTTCGATGATGTTGTTTATGATGTGAATTGGTTCTTGTATGCTACAGTTGGAAAGTGCTGCCCAGTTTAATTCTGAAAGAATCTTGTGATCTCCTATGCATCGTGCCAGTCTGTCTGTGATGATTTTTGTGAAGATCTTCCTTCCTGCATCCAGGAGTGTGATCGATCTTATAATGTCTAGATCGTTCTGCCAGTCCTTTGGTTTGAGTATTGGATAGATAGCTTCTTTGCTCCAGTCTTTTGGGGTGTTCCCTTCTTTAATAATTTTGTTAAAAAGAGAGTGAATTTCTTCTATTGCTTTGGCTCCAAGTTTTTTATAGGCTATGTAGAGAATCTGATTTCTTCCAGAAGCTGATTTCACGCTCTTGTCTTGTATCACTTTTTTGATTTCATTGGTGGATATTTCAGTTAGGACTGACTAGTACCAATGGGGATTGATGTTTCTTTTTGGTTTGTATTCTACTGCCCAATAAGGGAAATCAGAAATTGGTCTGATTTTCCTGATAGGTGTTCAGTCCTGAAAGTGTTGCCTGACCCTGCTTTTGATTTCCGTTGGGTTTGTTATGATTGAAACTTCTTTGCCTTCTGTAATGATCTTGTTCAGGATGATGGTTCTTCTGGGTTTTTCTATAATGCTGTTGATCATTGCTTTTTTATTTGTTGCTAAGTATTCTTGTCTTATTGTTGTTCTGCGTTTAATAGCTAGGACTTGTTTTCTATGGGTAATTGCTTGGGCAATGACTTTGTGACCTCATATGGTTTTCTGCATATAATCTAGCCAGTGTTATAGAAAATCATTGATGTACTCTTCCTTTAGTTTAGTGAGGTGTTGCTGAATGTCTGGGAACTTTTCCTGGAGATATTTTGATAGAGTGGTAGGAGGTTTGTTGGTTTTCTTGATAGCCTTTAGTTTGTTGTGGAAGAGTTGCATCGGTGTTAGAGAGTCCTTGCTTATATCTTCCTTACTAATTATTCTTTTTTTCCTGTGTTGTTTTCTTTTTGGGATATGAAGTTTGGTTGCTTTTAAAATATAGTTGCATATACAGTTCCATTGTCTATCTATTGATTTTGGCTTTGTGCTTTGGTTGTCAAGGGCTCTGTCAACCTCTAGGGAGAATTTTTTCCACTGTTCACTGTTGGCTAGGTGCCAGTTGTATTGGTGATTCGGTTTGTGGTGAGAGACCTCCTTGTAAGAGTTTAGTTGCCATATCTCTATCTAAGTTATAGTGGGTTTGTGGTCGCTGAAAATCAGGGGTCTAAGGCTTCTCCAATGTAAGCTTTTGTACTTTGCCATGAAGGAAGTATGTTCATCCAAATCTGATCAATTCTACTGCTACTGTCATTTCGGTACCAGGTGAATTCTCTTTTACTTGAGTTGTGTAGTCTGTATATGTCCTCCAAACCATGATCTAAGAAGATTTCTATTTGAGGGCCTGTTGGTTTGTTAGATTTTGTCTGTTTGTGTATGCTCCTTTTGTCCTATGCTGGGTTGGGGACACTATTGAGATTTCCTAAAATAAGGAGGTGTCAGTTTTTCTGAAGGGCTTCTCTTGTCCATTGCTTCAGTTTGTTGAGTGTATCCTGCCGTCCTTTATTCCTTTTGTCTGCATGGAAATAGATACCTATAATTCTGAGTTTTTGTTTTTTTGGAAAGGCAAGGTCTGCATAAATAAGCCTTCCCTTCCATGTATCATATTTGTAAATGCGGTCTGCTATGTCTTTTTTAATCATCAGATTTAGTCCTTGACCAAGTGTTCGTTCATCATTGTGTGACCAAATTATGTTATAGAGTGGATGTTTCCAATGTTTTGATTGATGGTATGTGCCATTGGTCTCAGTTGTTACTATAATATCTCAATCTTTTGTGGTGCACCAGTTGAACTAGGTTTCTCTTTTGTACTTATTTGTTAGGCCTTGAATATTGATTGTTTTAGTTTTCCAAATTGGGTGTTGAGCATCCGAAATAGTGTATGCTGCTGAGTTGATGTTGTTGGGGTTGTCTTCTGTTGTAAGAATGTCTGGAAGGGTGGTGAGGTCTATAGAAATTTGTGTTTGTGTATCTTCGGGTGTTTTTACTGTTTGTATAGTGTGACTATTATATGATAAATCTTCAGATAGAAAAGATTCTGGTATGTTACTCATTATTGATTTCTAGAAAAGGGGGAGGCTGCACTAGGGATCAGTTCTGATATCACATTCAGTGCCTTGTGCATATTTTGATCCATCCTGCTTATGGACTCGTGAATCTGTTGTTGTTGAGCTCTGATATTGAAGTGCTCCTTTTTGTTTGATTGAGTGCTGAATGTTTTATTTTGGTTGGGGGAGTCTTTCTTTTCATTTTCGGTTATCATAGTATCTGTGAGATTGTCTTCAGGAACCTCTAAGTTGTACACTCTTTCGTCCAGGTCAATAATATTTTCTTTATCTCTTCAATTTCTTGTTTGATTTCTTTTAAAAAGACCATGATGTCAGTTAGTGTTGAAGAGTTCTCTTCTACCCGGCTTGATTGGTGTTGGCCAGATTTGGCTGCTGCTGCGTATGATCCTGGCTTGGTATAGTGATGCTATGACAGTTTGGTTTGGTTTCTAATTGGAGTAGTGCGTGCCAGTCTGAACTTGTTATATAGTTTGCCAAATTTGTTTGCTTGTTTTTTGTTGTATTCTCTCCATTGCATTCTTCTTTCTTTGATAGGGCAGTCGTTGAGTAAGTGATCTGGGCTGTCACAGATTGTGCATAGTTTGGCTTCGATTGGTTGCCAGATACAGTTGAAGTCTCCAAGTTGGAATTCTTGAGATATTGCAGCTTTCAAGTCTTCCTGGCTGACGAAGCTGATAACTGCAAATCTTTTTCTTTGATATGACATCCTTCTTGGGATATAGCAGGTCTTGGCCTTGGTTTGTTCGCAGATTCTTTTTAGGTCGAATGCAGTAGTATTAGATGAAAGATTAGTGTGTTTTGCTATGGTTTGATCACGTGCTTTCATTTGATCCACATTCCATTGTGCATTGAAGACTCTTACAGAGTCTGCTTTAAGGGGGACACTCCATTTGTCGATTAGAGTGTGTTTGTCCTCTTTGTTTATGTAGGTGTCATGGCTGTCTGCCACATTTGTTGAGTTGATATTATGATGTTGCTTATCGCTTCATACTTGGCAAAGGATTGTTGTACTTCTATGAGTTTGGTGTCCAGGGGGATGTCCCATACTCTGATATTGTTTTCCTGTTTTAGGACTAGATTTGTGTATTCCATAAGATCCATGTATTTGTTGTCTGTATCAGGTAGTGGAGTGTTGCAGATCTCAATTGCTTCTTGTTTGTTGCTCAGAATGGCAATGATGTGTTCAATCACTTTTTTCTTTTCGCTTCGAATAGTCATTAGTCTGTCTGGTGAATTTAGGGTCTTAATAAGGAATGTTATCTTTTGAGCTGTGGTTTTGCCTGGCAAGTCCACAGCCAGGATGCCAATCTTGGCTCTCTCTTTGCCGTAGCGGATGGTTTTGTCAAAAGAAGAGAGGGGTCTTGGTTTAGTAGTTCGGATGTCTGCCTTTTGTTTGCCTTTATCTCCAACTTGTGCCAGCATGAAGTTGAACCTTGGTTTTCTTCTTCTATTTCCATTTCCATGTCTGTTCATCAATGTGTGCCACTCTCTGTATCTCGTTGGTTGTTTCTTTGAAGGCCTCTTCTGTCATCTCCACATGGGTTGTTATTGGGATACTGTTGGGTTGGTTCGTTGTTGGAGTTTTGTTAGCTGAGATATTTTCTTCGACTTTCTCACTCCAGTTGGTGGTCTGGGTAGTTACGGTTGGTGAACTGAATGTGGTAGTCTGTGTTGCCAGGTTCTGGGACAAGTTTTGAGTGCTGGGGTCTTCCCTACGGGTTTCGTTTTGGTTGTTTTCTTTGACTTTTCCTTTATTTATAGTGTTTTCCTTTGCTGCTCGCGTTGTTGTTTCTTTGCATGACTTGATTGCATTACCTCTCGCGAGGGTGTTCTCATTGTAGTTGGGTCTCCACTAGGTTATTTTGCTGTGAAATTCTCTTTGAGAGGACATCTCTCCATTCACCTTTTCTTTTCCTTTAAAAATTACCATAGAAGGAAATTTTTTAGAAAAAATGGATCTGCGGGAAAGAGTTTTTTTTTTTAGTGAAGTTTTTTGGAATTTAAAATTTAATAAAATTAAGATTTATAATAAAAACATAATAAGTAAACTCAACTTTTAAAGTAATTGTATATATATTTAAAAGAATAAAAAATATAATCATATAAAAAAATTTTTAATATCAATTATTTATTAAATTTTTTTTAATAGATGGCTTATACCTTGTTTATTAAATGTTTTTATAGTAAGCATGTACAAATTTATTTTATACAAATTTATTACTCTATCAACCTAAGTAAACTCACTAAGGAAATCTTCCTATTATGTGACTTATTATCAAGTACTGATATATACTTGCCTAATTTGCCAAGACTCTATTTGTTCCATAAAAATTTTATTTTAAATGAATAGATTGTGTTCCAGTTAATCCAGTAATGACTAACATGTACCATGATTGCATTGATACCTGGAATGCAGGATTTATGTATATTTTTTTTTGTAATTATGGATTCATTGCCTTTTGTCTTTTGCAGTGATGTTGTGTTCCTTTTCCCAGTGTATAAAGTTATTATATCTTTGGTTCCATTTTTCATATTATGCATTAAGGAATCTGTTGACAATGCTTTTAATAGTTTTTTTATAATGTTCTGCCAGTGTGTATTTTTTTATAGTCTTTATTAAATCCATTGTAAGGGCTCCTCTTGCTATGTAGTTTTTGATTTCATTTGTCCAGAGTTTTATTTGTTTATTGAGTTCTTTATTGAGGTTGTGTTTTGTAAATATGTTTGATCTACTACTGACTTCTTCATTTATTATTTACTGTAATTTTTATAGATGTCTACTCTATTTTTCCTATATGTTATTCAGTATGTATTGATTTCTATTTGTTGACAGTTAAGGCATTGGTTATCCATATAGGTGTTTGTCACTCTTCAGTGTAGTTTGTCCTTGGTGATAGTTCTAGATTCTAGAGTCTATATCTGAAGGATCTACTATTGTGATCCTCTCAATTAGTTAGTTCTGTTACAAGTTTTGAAGGTGGCTTGTTGGTGAGTGAGGCCTCCTATATGATGTTATTTAATATGGAGATACTGTCAGTTGTTGTGAGGTTGCGATCAAGGCTTCTCCAGTTGAGAATATGTTTTATTTTTATTAGATTTTAATAGAGGTTGTGATTGTATTGTCTAGGGTGTATCCATTCTATTCTTGTATCCAGTTCACTATGTTACTTCTAATCGGTATACATTCTTACTAGTCAAAAAAAAATTATTCAGCATACTGCCACTCATGTAATATTTGGCAAAAAATAAACAATTTGGCAAAAAAAATGACATAAGTAAATTAACAACTACAAAAATTGGCATATCAAAACTATTTATTAAAAATTTGTCAAAAATTTGTCAACTATTCATCCACTATTTATCAACTATTCGTCAACTATATTTGCAACTATTCGTCAAAAATTCATTAACCATTTATTAACCATTCATCAACTATTCATCAACTATTTGTCAACTGTTCATTAACTATTAGTTAACTATTTGCTAACCATTCATCAACCATTCATCAACTATTCATCAACTATTCGTCAATTATTCATCAAAACTATTTATTAAAAAAATTCATTAATAATTTATTAAATTATTTATTAAAGATTTATTAACTATTCAAATATAAAATATGATACTCTTTCCACTAATTCTATGACCACACACAAAAAAGATGTTCGCAAGAAGTTTTTATACTTTTTTGCTAATAAAGTCTTAATACTCTCATTAAACAACTTGAAGTATGATTTCAAGAATCACTTCTACCCTTTCCTTTTTGTTTACAGAACCTTCTTTCTGATCACCAATGACGTCATTGGAACACATGATTGTGACCAATAGGAGCTTGTTTACATTCTAAAAACTAACTTGTTTCGTATCAGCCAATTACCTTTGGTAAGGATTTGTGCTATCAAAAATTTAGGGTTAAACTGAGGTAGGCAAAATTTCCCAGAAAACCATGAAAGCAATAGTTCTAAGAGGTCCAACAGTGACTGGAAGGGGAAAAATAAGTCCTTCTGTTATCAAAAACCTCTATATACCTCTCACTTCAAAGATTAAAAAGGCCTTCAGATACTTCACAATCAGTTCTTCTTTCTTTGAAAACTTTCTTGCCATTGGTATTAAAGGTGTTATTTGACTTTTCTTGGTCACTAGAAGTCAAGTTTTTGAGTGAAGAGGTTTGTAAACAAAAGGAAAAGGGTAGAGGTGACTTTTGAAGTTATACTTCAAGTTGTTTTAATGAAAGTATTAAGACTTTATTAGCAAAGAAATATAAAAACTTCTTGCGAACATCTTTTTTGTATGTAGTCAAAGGATTAGTGAAAAGAGTTTTTAGACTTTAGATATAGATTCAATAATATCTTATTAAAATATTTATTAAGTAATAATGAAATAACATTTAAATATGAAAATAAGATATCTTTTATATATAAATTTTTATGTCTTATTTATTTATAATTATATCCAATAAAATTATTTTATAAAATATATTAATCTTAAACAAAATATCCTTTAAAATTTCTTTCTTATCTCAATTATTATCAAAATCTTATCTAATCTTAACATTATAATATATAATATAATAAGGTTTATACTGTATATTTGTTTATAATACTTATATACAATCTTTCTATTTTTCTTGTTCTTATTAAACATCTTTCTAAATTTCAACTCCTTATATTTTTCATACTTAAACCACTTACAATCTAAAAGTATGTAAACATTCTTGATATAATCTGAATATTTGTATTTAAAAAATCAATAATACAGAATCTTCAAAATTTCTGATCAACTATCAGATGCATAAAACTTGTAATCAAATTGATTCATTTATTAGAAATCTCTTAACATTATATAATATACTTGTCAATATATTAGTAATTACATTTATTCTTTAGTTTACTTTTAAAATAAGTATATGACTTTATTATTCTTATATTTTTTATCACTTACAATTATCAAACACTTCCTTATATAATTATTATATTACAAAAATTCTCAGATCTTTATGGCATATATTTAAAAACCAATTATAAAAGATATTTTTTATTATTAATATGTAAATCAAAATTTCTAAAGATATCCAAAACCAATATTCTTAAAATTTATCTAATTCCAGTTTTTTAAGAAATTAAAAAACCTATTTTAGCTTTTTTATATTTTGAAATTTGTTTGCTAAGTAATGACCAGTTTAATATTAAATTAACTACAGTATTTAAGTTTTTTATAACTATAATTTTGAAGTGTTTTTTCTGTTTGTTTAAGATTTTGTTCTGAAGTATTTGTTGCAAACATCTATTTTTAGTTTTCTCAAAAAGATAGACTTAATAGATACAAAGTTTGCTTTTTTAAAATAAAAAATTAGTTCTTATTAAATAAGCTTTTATTCTTTCTATAGATTCAAGCTTCTTTTTGATGTTTTTATTAATAAAAAGTTTTACTCCCAAATCTCTAAACTTCTCATTATTACAGCTATGAAAAAATTTATATATTACTTGTGAATTGAAAATAAAATCAGCTGTTTTACTAGTTAATTTAGTTTTATCAATATCCAAAATATCTATATTGAGCTCTTTAACAAGTTTATATATACTATATATTTTTTTTAAATATTAGCTCATTATTGCACTAGTTTAGAAGCTTTATTATAATCAATATATGTTCTAGGCATAGTTATGACCAACAACTCTTTCCACTGATTCTCTAACCACACATAAAAAAGATGTTCGCAAGAAGTTTTAATACTTCTATACTAATAAAGTCTTAATACTTTCCTTAAACTAACTTAAAAAGTTCTTCTAAAACTCTCTCAACTCCCCTTTCTATTGTTTACAATCTCCTTTGAACAAACTGGATTTTTGTGGCCTGCAAAGTTCAGCTTCCACCTTTACTACCAATGGCAAGAAAGTTCCTAAAGAGAAAAGGACCAACAGTGAAGTATCTCTCACCTCTCAAGCTATGGTAAAGATAATAAAGATTATAAATCAATCAAAGGACTTATTTTTTTATCCTTTGACTGGTGTTGTAGCCTTTTAGAACTACCTTTTTCACAGCTTTCTGAAGAATTTTGTCTATCCCAGCTTGACCCTGAAATTTTGAGTAATATGGATCTTACCAATTCTATTGGCTGACATGAAACACGTCGGACAAGATTGATAAACAAACTCCCATAGGTTACCTCACGTATCTAAATGCATTTCCTCAGTTTTATAAGAACCTAGGGTCCACCATAAGTCATATGGTTTGATGTGGATAGATACAGAACAAGCCTCTGATATATCATTGAATACAAGAAAGAGACCATTCGACCATGGCAAAGATTACAAGATATTTGATTGTTTCCTTTTAAAAATCAAAGCCACCTACTCTTGATTGCATGTCAGGTAGGTTCTTACTTTTACTACTTAGAAAAGTTTAACCAGAAAAAGTGAAGAAGATAATTAGGAAAACTCAATGGTAAAGCTAGTGCGCATAGTAAACCAGGAAGTTTTCATTCTATCTCTAAAAAATCCCAAGCTGAAAAATTGGAAGATTAATACCGACACACCAATCAAAACTCGAGTCCGAAAATGTCAACAGTGATATGTAAGCCAGCCGGATAATCTGGGAGATCCTTGATGATCACTAATATCAATGGTTACCAGTAGGGTAGTCCAATTACAAGGCTTGATGCAGTCCTTCTATAAGGAATTAAATCTGAAATACGATGTATAGATGGATAAATATATCCATATTCAGATAGGAATGGGTTTAATTGGTAATATACTGGGAGACTCTCAAGTCATTCATGCGGACACCAATATATCACCTGGATCTTCTTGATTACTCCCTCTCCACAAGTTTTAAAACTGTAAAGTCTTCCACTTCATTTCTACTTATTTCCATAAAGACTTAGTAGAAGCTCCTTGGACCTTCACTAAAAGGGGATTTAAAACAGAACAGACATTGCTGAGAAACATCACAGTTACTTTTTCAAAATACACATGACCGCTTCTTTATTTCTTTTTTTCTTTTAATTTTTTTTAATAACACCCACACGCTCATTGAGATATGAATTTCTTTTGTAAAAAAAAGAGCAATAAGCCTGGAAGTAGTATTAGCTTATCAAATTCTTTATTTATCCCAGATATACACCCTGTACAGGTACTTGTACAATTGTATAAAAATGTATTTCGGAAATTAATAAAGATTACGTATGAGCCTGTTTAAAATAAAAAAAATAAAAAAAATATGTCCTAGGAACAATTGAAATAAGTAATTACCCATATTAGCTAAAGATTTACAAATCAATGAATAATACAATGAATATCTATTTATATCTTATTCAATCAGAATAGGATAACTATATGACTATCTAATATGAGACTATTTCTCAATTCTAACTAAGCTAAAAGATTTGACAAGTCTATATATTCAATCAAATAAAGGGATTCCATTATTTTAAACCTACATATCACTAAAGTGATACTTTCTAGGACTATGGCCCACTAGATAACTTATTGCTATTCTTATTAGAAAAACTAATATATTAAGAACTTATCTAAAATATAAACTCAACAAACTCTTTCTGCTGATCCTCTGATCACACACAAAAAAGATGTTCGCAAGAAGTTTTTTATACTTCTAGGCTAATAAAGTCTTACTACTCTCCTTAAACCAACTTGAAGAAACTTCAAGAGTCATCAACTACCTTCTCTCCTCTTGCTTACTATTCTCTTCAAATAAAAACTTGATCTCTAGTGACCATAAAGGTCAAGAAAACCCTTTCCTACCAATGGCAAGAAAGTTCCGAAAGGAAAAAGAACTAATATGCTGTCATCTCACACTATAGAGAAACATCACAAAAATTCTGTAATAATGAGAAACAACTTTCCCACTCTCTTGTCATTTGTTTGACTTCTCACAGTACTTATTTTTGGTTTTTTCTAGGGAATTTTGTTTACCTCAGTTTGATCCTGAATTTTAAGTAACACAAAGTTTTTTACACTGTGATTGAACAGATAGAGCTCACATTAGTAAAAAAATGTAAACAAGCTCCTATTAGTCACCTCATGTGTACAAATACATTTTCTCAGCTCCATAAGAACCTGGGATCCACTATAAGTCATTAGGTCTGGTGCAGGTAGATAATAAACACTGTCAACTTCTACATCTTTGGCTAAGCAAAAGAGAAAGAATATACCCCTCCTTCTCCTCTATGATGAAAAAAAAAAAGAAGACTATACTTAAAGGAATACAGAACAAGGTCGCTGCCTTAAAAGTGCCACATCCATTCATCATTAGCATGAATATTTGGAGATCAGGGAGATCTTAGGATCATTTACATCTAATCATCAATACCAACATATAGTCGAATGACCCTCCAGTGGCTAAAGAATATGCCATAATGGGATATACAGTATAACAATAGTTCAATCTTTATAGATGGTAGTACTTTGGAGAAACAGTATGATATTTATCAAGTCCAATAAGGCACATGCTGGAAGTATCAAAATTCTCCTTTCTAGGCTGGAGTTATTACAATGATAAAGAAGGACAGATTGTTGGATGATGGATCCCTAACTCTTCCAATGTACATTCACCTTCTCCTATGTTCTAAAGCCCTTCGAAACCCTCGACTTATCATTACCCAGAAGAACATCTATAAAAGATCTCATACTAGATAGGGTATGAAAGGAGAAGGCAAGAACTGGTAGACAAGGATCACAACTTAGAGATACTGAAAGCAATGAAGGAACAGGCATTGTGTCCTGAACCAATGAAGCCTTCGAAGAGTAACCAGCCTATGGTATCGATATGATAGTAGTAATGGGTTTCCAAATTACCCATAACCAAACCATTTCCCTCCTTCTTCCAGTATCTTTTTTGTAATGCAGAATCTTCACCTCTATTTAAGTTTGTACAGTTTTAGCTTTATTTTTCTTTTCCAAATAGAGATAGCAGAGTAGAATAATAAACACATTAGCAAAACAGATTAGATGGTCTGTAGTAGATATAGATTCGTTACATACATTAATCCCTCCAAGAAATTTTTACCACCCTAATAGCCTCTCATTAGATCTCTGTCCGAAGATGATTTAGCCATGAAGTGGTTCTAACCTATCATTAGTTTACTAGCTTCTCATTGTTTTTCTTATGTCAGATGTACTTGCATGTTAAACTCCGCTAATAAACTTGATCAAGCCAGCTTAAAAAAAAAAAAAAAAAAATCTAAAATATAAACTAAACTCTTTCCACTAATTCTCTGACCACACATAAAAAAAATGTTTGCAAAAAGTTTTATACTTCCTTGCTAATAAAGTCTTTACACTTTCATTAAAACAACTTGAAGCTTGTCTTCATGTATCTCTTTTACTCTCCCTTACTTGTTTATAAACTCCTTTGAATAAAAACTTGAGTCTCTAGTGGCCTGAAAAGACTCAAGTACGTACTTTCACTACTAAAGGCAAGAAGGTTCTAGAAAATAAAAGGACTGACAAGTGGAGTGTCACCTTATAGAGCTAGAAGCGACAGGAAATAGAGGTTTTGTTGACAGGAAAAGGCTTATTACTCACCTTCTTACATATTGTCTTGTACCCTCTTAAAGTGTTTACTTTTTTTTATGGTTTTTTTAGGAGATTTTGCCTACCTCAGTTTGACTCTAAATTTTTGGTAGCACAATGTCACCTGGTATCTGATTGGTTGACACAAAACACGTTAGTAGCAGAATGTAAACAAGCTCCTATTGGTTACCTTATGTGTTCCGATTATGTCACTGGTGATTGAAAGAAAAAGCAAGAATACAAACTTCTTCACTCCTTCAAATGAAGTTTAACTGAAGCAAAGAAATTATGAGGCCATTAAGATGGACCCTAAATTCCTTAGGTAATAAAAAGGTAGTTATTTGTTCAAGCTGAAGCCTTCAACTTCTTATTATTCTGGTTAGGCAAAGTACACAAAGAAGGTTATTTCTTTATCCTGGTCAGGCTGTAAGACCAAAAAACAGAGGAATGTAAAACACTGCCCTTCTTTAGGATTGAGAATACATTTCCCCAGACATTGTATAATAATATCACAATCAATATAAACACCAGTAAAATTTCTTTAACTAGGTGTGACTGCTGGAAGATATCGGGAGTTACTCAACAAGACTGAAAAGCTACATAAGAATCTGGGGTCCACCATTAGCCATCTTCTTTTACACAGGTAAATACAAAATCAAGAACAAAAGAAAGGAAGCATTGAGCAAAACACTGGATCTGAGTAGGCGATAAGTACCTCAGATAGTTACAAGAAAATAATCAAGAGCATGAATAGATAAGTTCCTCAGATGGTCAAGAAGAAGAAGAATATCCCAGAAGGATTGACTCCTAATGAAAAGAGGTTTTTAGCTAAGGTCCTTTGGAGGACATGGAGTATTTTAATTTTCTTTTTTCTTTTCATTTTATATACATGCATTTGCACATTTTTAGATATTTCTCTTTTCTTTTATTTTTCCTTTCCCCTTTCATAGTTTCTTGAATTCAGTTCCTTGAAGAATAATAAGCAATAACAACCTACTGGCAATGATGGGTAAGTTAGAAGGGTCTTTATCCAAAACTTAGTCCAGAGCAAAATATTGTTCCCAAGGTTGCACTTAGAGGCCAAAGTTTTTTTGAGAATTGATGGCTGTTGACGAGTATATCAGTACAAGCTTTTAGTTTAGTTATGATGCAATTGCCCTATATATCTCTATTAGTTTTCATATGATTAATAAACACACAGTACTGGCCTGACCAAAGGTTTAAAAAAAAAAAAAAAACTTATCTAAAATATCCAGTATTACTGATATTGGAATCTCTTATATAGAATTTTTCTTTCTTGACTTTGTTAATATTTAAAGTTTTTCTGAAAACTTGTCTTATATTTTGATCTGTTTTATTATTTGATTGGAGCTCAATTTTGTATTCAGAATGTTGACTACTTAGTTTTTATTTTTTTATTTAGAGCCTGTATTATATCTTTAGCATTATATTGAACTGAATTTTGTCTTATTATAGATATATCTGATTGTTTCTATAAGTGGTCAAGTTCTTTTTCCTTATATATTAGTGAAAAGATCAGTTCTGTATAAGAATGTCATACCCTTTATATTAGCCTTATTTAGAACTTGTATTTATATTATATCTTATTATAGCCTTGATAAATAGATGAGTTTTTATTTATTATCCTATCAGGGCGCTTCAAAATCAGTTATATATTAAGAACTCATATCATTTATACTAGTCTTATATAGAATCTTGTTTTGTATTTTTATATTATTACTATAGGCATAATAAGCAGATAGATTCTTATTATTGCCTTATTGGAGTACTTGATTATAATTATAGAGTAGATGAGATCTTTGTATCATCTGTAACTTAATTTTTATTTAGCCCTTATATAATATTAAACTTAGGATCTTGTGATTGTGATTTAGTAGCATTACCATTATGCTATAGATTCACAATTCCTCTTTAACAAGTTTATATAATCTTTATTGATCTTTTTTTTTTTTTTTTTTTTTTTTTTTGAACTGGCTCATCCTTATTTTATTTGTGAGAAAGATTCATTATGTACATATGGTTATGTATTTACAATTTTTATGTCTTTCT
>CAJVPT010003800.1:0-14562 GCA_910592055.1 Acaulospora colombiana
TAAAAGAAATAAATTAGCAAAAGCAAAGAATATAATAAAAGTAATTAAGCAGTAAAACTATAATATCACAAAGAAATGTTTAAAAAATCATAAAAAAGATCAAGTATTGGATTTTTTTTAACTTGCCTTTTATATTATTATTAAAAAAACCCCCATTATTTTAATTTTTTAGATAGTTCAATTTAAATGAAATTAAATAATTATATAACAATTTATATGAACTGGTTCATATCTGATTTGAATCTGATTTGAATCCATTCAGATTTAATCTGAATTTGATTTGAATCCAATAATTTTATAAATTTAAAATTCGATTTGATCTTAATTGGATCAGATTAAAAATTTTGAAATTTGATTCAATTTGATTCATATTTGATTTACAGATCAATCAAATTCAAATTAAAATTATAATTACTATTGAAAACGTTATCACTATACTATTGATCTATAGATAATACTAGTTATTTTAAATTTATTAAATAAAATAATTTATTTTATATCTTTTATTTATAAAACTTAAACTTATAACTAACAAATTATATTATTTTCAAATTTAAATTCAAATTGAAATAAGTAAAAATTTTTAAAAAATTATAAAGTAAAAATTTTAAAAAGACATAAACAATTAATAAAGAAAGAAAATAAGTTTTTTTATTATAAAAAACTTTCATAATAACTTGTTTTAAAAATAAAAAATTTATAAATACTTTATAATTAAAAAATTTTTTTTAAAAAATTAAAAATTTTTTAATTATATATATATATATATATTTTTTAATTCACAATCATATCACAATGACTTGTCTTTATTGAAAAATTGAAGTAAATCTACAATATTTTATAGATTTTCACAATGTAACTAACTCATCTTTATATAAAAATATTCTAAATCAGATTTTGGAAACAATATTATACTCCTCTAATAGATTGGTAATAATCTCTATCTATCAGAATCATTATTAATAGTTTGTTGCTATTGATTGTCTGAAAATTAATGAATTGCTAAGTTAAAAAATATAAAAGGAAAAAATGATTGAAAAAAAGATACAATTTAAAGTCTATCAAAAAAATCCAAAAATAAAAATAATCTCTTTTCAAAAGAAATTTGCTTAATTGGAATAGTCTTCTTGCTTCACTTGAATCTTGGAAAAAATTTTTTTTTCATCATCTGTAGTATCGGATAAATCAATTCAATTGATCTTTTATTTAAGTAAGCATTAAATTGGAATATTTCAAAGAAAGCATTTAGACCTTAGCTTTTTTCCATTAAAGTTTTGTCACTACTTGAGAAACTTAGATAAGAGATAAAAGTTTGCAATTCACATTATTTATCGCTTGATCTTTTGATATTATAAAAGTCTTTATTAAGGGATTTGAGTTTTTTGGATACAAATATTTTCAGAACTTTCTTTTCAATTATCCATGACGTCATCATAATATATGAATGTGATCAATAGGAGTTTGTTTATATTTCAAAAACTAATATGTTTCATATTAGTCAATTATCTTTAGTAAGGATTTATGCTATCCAAAATTCAGGATCAAATTGAGATAAACAAAATTTTATAAAAAACCATGAAAATAGAAGCTTTAAAAGAACCAAGATAGTATAGTCAAAAAGAGAGAAAATAAGTCTTTTTACTACAAAAAACCTTTATAACCTCTCATTTTAAAGGTTAAATAGATCTTCAGGTATTTCATAGTTAGTTTTTTTTTCTTTGGAAACTTTCTTGCCATTGGTATCAAAGGTGTTACTTGATTTTTCTTGATTATTAGAAGTCAAGTTTTTGAGTGAAGAGATTTGTAAACAAAAAAAAAAGGGTAGAGATGATTCTTGAAGTCATACTTCAAGTTGTTTAAGGAAAGTATTAAAACTTTATTAGTAAAGAAGTATAAAAACTTCTTGTGAACATCTTTTTATATGTGATCAGAGGATTGGTGAAAAAAGTTATATAATTTTTTTAAAAGTATTAAAACTTTATTAATCAAAAAATAAAAAAACTTTTATATAAATATTTTTTTTATGTACAGTATAATCAAAGAATTTAGTAAAAAAAGATTATTTAATTTTTTAACTTAAAGATTTAAATATAAAATTTTCTTTTTTATATTTTTTAATAGTTTATTTCTTAATTAATAATATGTTTATAGATTAAAAAAAAAAAAAAAAAACTAAAAAAGATTTTATTTATAAATTTCTAACTAAAAACAAAAAAATTTAATAAATATAATAAATAAATTTAATTTTTAACACCTGACTCAATGGATTATCTGTATTCTAAACATACAATATTTGATTTAAATATATATACAATATAAATAGTATACAGTATACAGTATAGCTAAAACTTTTAATAAAACTATTTTTCTAAATACAATATAATATATACAGTATATAGTCAAACCTGGATATACAGTATAACAGGTTCGCTATATCTAGGTTTAACTGTATATTAAGATAAAAAGTGCCTGGTTAGTTTGTAGATCAGAAAGTTTTTTTTTTTTTTAAAAAAAAAAATGTTTAATAAACCCATATGGATCAATAGACCATGTTTCTTTATTGTCAAAGCATCGAAGAAGGCAATTGGAAGGATAGGTTCTACCGCAGATTTTGAGGTATTTTAGAATTACAAAACCAGAATTTCGCTTGGAATGGAATGGAATATCCTAATTTCCTTTCATTCGTTTTAACTAGGGTACACTCAAAAGACTCAACGATTATATTCATGCACCGGATCAGAGGAAACGTAGTCTACCGGCCAGAAGATGGGATGCAATACTAGCAATAACAGGATTTCGAAATCTTACTGACGCCAAAAGATTCGAAATTTATGTTGAAAATATGTTTCGATTGGAGCAACCTATGGAAGAGATTACACTCTATAGACAATTCAAATCCGAGGAGTTTCCGCCCTGTATATATAAAAGAATTGTTATTGCTAGAAAACTGTTTCGAGAGTTTTTTACTGAGAGGTTGCCCAAGGAGCAACCAAAAATTTGGAAAACGTGGGATATATATTGGTCAACAAAGTTGGATGAAAAATTGCTGGAAAGTCTTAAGGTCGGCTGGGATATTGCAGATTTAAGGAATGCAAGTGAGGCGAAAATGGGAACCGGCGAAACTGGAAACGATAGCGAAATAAGCAAAGTAAACGAGGGACGAAGAAAACTCTATACAATTAGACATCGTCCTTTTGAATTCGATGACTTTATACCTTGGAATCAACTCTTGGAAGAGTGGAGAACGTTGAAAAAGGAAAAAAAACAATCGCAATCGAAGAAAGAATTGGAGTGCAAGGAGGAAATGAACACCACGGTCCGCGAAATTAGAGAACCGCCGATTCATGCGCCAAGAGCAAATAATCATTGGTTCAAAGTAGTTGATGACAGTGAATGAGAAAGGGCTTGAGAAGAATTGCAATTGATGTAATCGAGAAAATATCGTATCCTTGTCTGAACGCTATATTCATTAATATAGTAATAAACAACATCAACCTTCGCTCCAAGTTTCAAACGCAGGATAATAATACATTCATTCCTAAAGGAATTAGATAAAATTCGTAATCTCGACCAATGGATGGCATCCTTCCTAAATAAGTTGTGGATAATAATTGAAAGAATTTAATTTGGTTATTAGAGCTTGGTTTGTGTTACGCGTACATTTTTAACTATGTATTAATTGGTTTTGTCGTGTGCGTAAAACTCGGAAGAGAAAAAAAAAGGGAAAAGTAATTGTCTTATATCTTTCTTCTAAAATAATTCCAAAACTCGCAGTACATACTAAGTATATACATACCATGAACAACCAATCACGTTTTATGCAATCTATAAATTTTTAAAATTACAAGAATAAATAACGAAGAATTTGCATATACAAAAAGTACGATGGGATTCGTGAAATGGTGGACGAACTTAGATGTGACGCGCAGAAATTAATAAATATGTATATATTGATAAAATAAAATCTGCAATATAGACGGTCACTCGGGGTCTCTGTTAAACTAGAAATTGAAATTAACGGAATGTGCAATCACTCGATTCAAATGACCGCGTGTTCCTGCCGTCCATTGATGTCATTTCGATTATCGTTGGGTCGACTGCATTCGGTTAGGTTGGGAGGATATTGGGATCGGGTTTTCTTATCCGATTCATCCTCATTAAATATGTCTTCGTCATAATATATAGACGCGGGCTTTTTGCTGCGTAATATTTGGTGAGATTGTGAGTAATTGAAGTAAATGGGAATTATGTCGACAAAAGTATTATTTACCCCTTAGATCTTTCACTCTTTCGAGGAATTGTTGTATCAGATCTTAGCTCGTTTAGATCTGAAAAGGGGTCTAGCTGTGATGTTCCACTGGACGAATCGTCAACATAACAGTGTTAGCATACATGCACGGTTTGGTGGAGAATACAAACTTAATCACCTGCCACCAACTCCGGCGCAATTATCCGGATCCTCATTCTCGTAATCGATCCCTGCGGCTGCATCCTAAGGAATCACGTTAGTAGGATGGAATGAGTAGATTGATTTTTAAATTAGAATACCTCCGTGAAATTTACCCTCGATTTGTTCTTTGCCATTGTAACATGTCCTCGTTCCACCATTTCATCGTACATCTTAAACGTATTCATAATTTCCTGATTTGTCGAAATTAGAGTACCTATTGATTTAATCGGATTATTCTTTAAAGGTGATCGCAGCATCGCAATGAAAGTATCAAGTTATTTCAAACTTACTTAACCACTGTTCGTCCTGCATTTCAGAAATGTATTGAATGATCCTCTTACTTAACGCTTCACATTTTCCGCGGAATTCCTAAGAATGGAGTTTAACGAATTTGTACACGCGTGATTTATCTATCTGCAGTTTAATCAAAAACTTAATTCACCTGGATCAACTCGTTCTTTGTAATATCTTCGTTCTCGGGATCGGTGAATGAAATCATTTGTGCAAATAATTGAGTATTGTTCTTTGCCAGCTCAACGTCATCCATAATCTGTTCTATTGATGGCTTTGCCTTCATAATACGTATATAAAAAAAAAAAAAAAAAGGAACGTGATGAGGTGGTCACACACATTAGAATTAACGAAAGCTAGTCACGTACCGGTATAGCTTGCGTCGGAATCGAGGATATTGTTCGTCTTTGAGGATCGATTTCAACCTTTTATAAATACATAAAAAAAGAGGATAGATATGGCAAGGTTCAGGGTTACCAATATAAAGTTAAAACGTTATACCTGGCGTGGACGTGGAATGGATTCGCCAATGAGCCTGCCATAGAGATCAGAAATCGGCCACAAACTCGGTTCATCTTGAAACATTTGTGACAGTTCTCCTAATATTCCGATTAACCTTTGTTTGACGAAAAGATCAGTTTGTGAAGAGATTGCCACAACTTCCAACTCGTCCAAGAACTTCCTCGATGCAATTTCGGCTACGTAGAAGAAAATCGATTGAGCTAAGAGAAGGGATAACCTAATTTCGCATGGATGGTTGATTGGTGGGAATTTAAACACTTGCCACGAAATTTAGCTCCGCAATTATCTGCCATAGCTTTTAACACCTAACGGGATGAATAAATCGCTGTTAAGCATTTGACCGAAATCAATATACCAAACACATCGATCAGCTTCAACGTACAGTTAGAACTCTGTTCTGCACGACGGGAGGCTGTCTGTATAATTTCTTCCTAATGAATTTTGCCGCTTCCTTTGCTCCGTTATCCGAAGCGTTAACCGCATCACAAGCCGAAATTATAAGCCCCCAATCATCCTCCTCCTTAAGAACACATTGATCTATCGATTCATTAGGGTGGATAAACGATAAGTTAGAATTGGATCCCGGTCCTACTTTGCATTGGTATAGGGAAGAAAGACTTACCCAGATATTCAGAAACTATTGTTTTAGTGGATTTTTCAAAAAACCTCATTTTCCACGATGTCCTTTCGAGTTACTGACTTGACGAAGTTTTTGTAACGGAGCTTAAAGAAAAAAGTTTGGGGTTCGACACGTAATAAGTACTACAGCTTGGATGAATTGCACTTATTCTCGCCCGAATTTCAGGCAACCGGGTCTCGTATGTGGGAACAAATTTTAGTTCGTTGATTGACTGAAGCGAGGTGGTTAAGCAAAGTATATAAAGAAATTAAGAGATCTTGGCCCTCGATAATTTTATTAAAATTTAACCTGTGTATACCTAATTATTTACTCAAGAGAATTAATTTGTGTCAGTTTTGTGTTACCGCTTACCATAATAATATGCAAGAATCGGAAAAAAAGACTAGAAGATTTGTACCAAGAAGTTCTTGGAGTACATATGTACAGTACATTGCATTTCGTCATCTTTGCGCGAGTCAGCAGTCCAGCATTTCTTATGATTATGTTTATTTAAATATTAAGATCGGATGACTCGTTGCTTGGCAAGAAGAGAATGATAAGATAGTGAAGTACTCACTCGAATAAATTTATTTACAACAGCCTCCTCTATGTAAAAATACGTGCATATACTGTATATGTGTATGAAAATTGAATGAAAAGAAAATAGATTATCAGGGGTATTGCTGGAATAAGAATGTCGTTAAGAGAGAAAAAAAAAGAAGAAAAAAAAAAAACCTAAAACTTTCGTCGGATGAATTTATTCCAAAAAAAAAAAAAAAGATAACGAAAAAAGAAAAATTTTTTTAAATTGTCAAGATGCTCTCGTAAAGCGAGAAAATTATTCCGGCACCGGAACCGGCGTAAATCAAATTTTCCGGGATGAAATCGCGAACGTCTTCGACCCAATCGAAATGACCAACGGTGGCCAAGAAAATTCCGCACTGTGCAACAGAAAATGCTAGGGGACTAAGTGAATGGCGTTGTGGTTCGAGGTTAAACACATATGAGAAACCGAGTGGTATCAAAAGTAGATAAATAAGGAATGCTGTCAACGGGCGCCAAAAACGATGCCATTCAACGATAACAAATATATCGGGTCCGTGTAGATCACAAGACTCCGCCATTCCCATGAATGATGGGATAGGTATGGTAGCGATCTATAAAAGATAATGGGTGGTTTTGTATCGAATGACTAACTCTATGGGAATATGGAATCCTGGTAAATTGACAAATCGCCATACCTTCAAATTCCATTCGATTGCGCAATATAAAAAAACACTAAGTTCAAAAAATATGATGCATTGAATAAATGTTCGTGTGTTGGAATATTCCTGAGGACAATATAATAATAACGTAAGTTGCAAAATCGCGCTGCTGTCGTCTAATGATGACCTTAATGTGAACTCATACCTTCCTCAATCGAAGGATATAGTTGTTTAGTCCAGTGATACTTTCTCTGAGCAAACCCCGTTGGGTGCTCGTTTCTTCGGTAATGATTGTTGATCGATACCGTGTATTGACGGCGACCTCCTGTATTAATTGTCCAACAGTCAATTGCTGATTCAAATAGGGATAAGAATCTCCCATATTGTTTTGTCGTTTTGTGGTCACCTGTTTGATCTCGACTTCCGATGCCTCCGATTCCTCCTCGGACGCTCTGTACAGTGAAATGAGATATAAAGACGTTGAGTTTGCCTTTGTTCGTAATTCTCCAACCATCCACCACTACATGACTCGCGATACTAACCTTCCTCCGCCATTTGGGGAACTCTGTTTCTTGGATTTCGACCTATTACTACTGGTGCTCAGCTTACGACCTGGGCGACGGGCAGGGGTGCTGTCCGAAGCGCTGTCAACTATAATTTCTTCCTCATTTTCTATTAAATGTGCTCTTGTAAAAGTACGGACAATGCGTTAAGAGTCAACGTCAATGAAACTTGTAAGAAGCAAAAGGTAATATACGTAGTGAATAAAAAACCTGATTCTATCTTCAAGCTCCCAGCGTAAACCTTTTGTATTTAATCCATATCCTTGTGCAATGTCTGACGAGATAATATCAATCAATTAATAAACACATTTCCTTGAACAAAAAAAAAAAAAAAGAGATTGTTACCAATCAAACTATTTGATTGACATTACTGCAAGGTAAATAAAACACCTTTTAACTCATTTTTTCTCTTGGACTTAAGGGATTCTATGGTGATGGACATTTTCGCGATATTTTGAATACTTCGGCATACAAAAGAAACACCGACGATTCCTTTTCCTTTTTTAAAAAAAAAATAAAAATTGGAGACTGTATGTGTGTTGTGTCAAAACAAGTTTCGTATACGTTAAATTCAAATATCACGTGATCGGTGTTTGTTTACAAATGCCCTGCATAGCAAAAAATGGATGATAAAACTAGATTAGTGTGTGAGGTAATATAGAATACATTGGGTGTCAAAAAAAATACTACTCATGGATTTTCAGAACAGGCCAGGTTCGTGGGAAAGGAAAGGGGATAGCAAGATTCGCTGACTCACTATAATGGCCCACTTCTTTTGAATAGGTTCGAAGGTAGGTAGCGGCGGTGTGGCCGGTTACTCGGAGACAAACGTTGATCGGCGCGAACGACTTCGTAAACTTGCGTTAGAAACCATTGACCTAAACAAGGATCCGTATTTTATGAAAAATCACCTCGGATCTTATGAATGCAAACTTTGCCTGACTTTGCACACCAACGAAGGTAGTTATCTCGCTCACACTCAGGGTAAGAAACACCAGACAAACCTTGCCCGTCGTGCTGCTCGGGAAGCCAAGGAGAACAACAATATCCAGCCAGCATTACAGGCACAAGCCAAGATTCAAGTGAGAAAAAATCTTGTCAAGATTGGCAGACCGGGGTATAAGGTGACCAAAGTTCGTGACCCAATTACTCGGCAGCTTGGCTTGCTATTTCAAATTCAGTACCCAGAGATCGGTCTGGACGTTATACCTCGCCACCGATTTATGTCAGCTTACGAGCAAAAAATTGAACCTCCTAACAAGGCACATCAGTATTTGCTCTTCGCAGCAGAACCATATGAGACGATCTCTTTCAAAGTGCAAAGCAAAGAAATTGATAAAGGAGAAGGAAAATTTTTCACGCACTGGGACCCTGATTCCAAGCAATTTTCATTACAATTCTTTTTCAAAAATGATAGACCTGGAATGTACTCGGAAGGAATTCCACCCGGCATGGAAAGAGCTCCTATTGCCAATCCTTTAAATCCTTATAATGCACCAGCCATGAGAGGACCAACATATGTGCATGGTTAATGCATCTGATGGTTTGCATCAACAAACACTTTATAATGATAACTTTTTGGTGATTATTTGAGTGAAATGCGTGCCTCTATTTCTTCTTTTTTATTTTCTTTAATACTACACGATACATGATAATATGTAGAGTAAAAGTTGTACAATCAACACCCATCTCTAATAAACAAACCATCACGGATTGACGTTCACGAAACAACGTTTAAAATCGCACGAATACCATAGTGATCTTATAAATTTTAAAAATCAATCAACATCAACGCTGAACAAAAAAAACAAAAAACAAATTGATGATCAATATTTTTCACATACCAGACAACTGAGAAAACTGATGGTTTTTAACAAAAAATTCTTGAACGTCTGTTCTTAAAACATCGAGCTTTATTTTCTTCTCCGAATCATCAACATCAGGATCATCATCAATTAAGAAAATGTAGTCTAAACTAGCCTGTGCTAACAGGTCACCTTTTGAAGTTAGAATGACTTCTCTAGGAATCATCTTCCCATCATTGTCTTTCAACACATCAGCAAAGGTGATTGGATGAATTCCGTAATGCTCTTTAATTACGTCTCTCACACCAATCATCTTTTCATTCGAGTATCTCACATGAGAATCTTCGCGTATTCCTTCGCCGCTCAAAATTTTAACCATATTCAGATACTCTTGACTATCTCCCTTCACACTTGAAGGATCAGAAGGATCCAAAAGAGGCCGAGAATTGACGTTCAAGTCACCTACTAGGATGATCGGTTCGTGTGATGATCGCCTACTCACGATGGCTTTATCAATGAATTGACGAAGAAGAAAAATTTGTTGTTCACGAACAAGAACAGATTTATCGGATAGGGGAGGAGAAGCGACGTAAGACGCTTGAGTATGGGTAGAGAAGAGATGAATAAATTGATCTTTTGCCAATTCAATTTTTACGTAAAGAGCACCTTTGGCCGATAACCTTTAAAAAAAAAAAACAAATTTTTTTTTGTATTTACGTGCTCGTATTTCTTTATATGATCAGCATAGTTTATGCGGTTATACCTGTCACTATGAGTTCCATAAGGATAAGTGATACGATCTCGACTTCTGATTGGGAACCTACTTAAAATGACCAGACCACCATCGATAGAAAAATTGAATAAACTATTCCTCGGAGAAGTCCATGAATGTTCGAAGCCAGCTTTAAAAGCTGCCTCCAGCAACCTCTGACGGCGGGTGCTACCAAATTCGAACATTTCTTCGAGACATATGATATCATAGATAGACAAAATGTTTTCAATAAAATATTCTAATCTTGCTTCTTTATAATCACTGGCATTATTTCTAATGAGCGGAGGCCGCATGAAAAGGTTTATGGACAAGAGGCGAACCTCATTGAAAGAAGGGATCGCATTGTTATCAATCATTACTTCGCGAATCCAAAGCGTGCACCCGAACGCGTAATCTAGTGTTCTAAAATAGAATTTGAGATATATCTGGTTAAAGAGGTTTTAATTTTAACATTTGCACGTTACACGTAGTCATATATATAGCAGGATCCCGTTTTTTAGGGTATTGCAGATCATGAATAATTTTTCTCATGTTCTTTTTTTAAAAGAAAAACCCGCGTTTTAGATATGAGCTCAAAAGATCTTTCACCGTCAACCCATCCTTTTAATGTCTTTTTCGAAATTGGCATTTTTCTTTTAATAATTGTTGTGTTCCTTTCCATACAAGATTGGTCAAAATTCAAATTACTTCGGAACAGTTTTCCGCGGGTATCATAAATTACTCCTGGTTCGCGTATTTACGATGTTTGTTTATAAGTATACTCATTTTTCAATAACTGCAGATAACAGGAACTGAAACTGAGGCTTCTCGTTTCATTTATCCGAACCACTGGAGAAATGGTCCCCTTGCAGTGACGCAATTGGTATTATTATCTCAGAAAACAATTTCTCGTACTTTCAACCATGCTCATCATTATTCGTGTTATTTGTTTCATTGTTTCATGAATCAGGTTGGTCTTGACTGGCAACCGCAAGTTATAATTTCCACATCCACATTCGTGTTCATCTTTGCCTACGTGCTTCTTGTATACTGCTTCTCGTTATTATGGGAGCCAGTAAGAACATGCAATAGATCGCATTAATTATGCGAAATGGTCAATATTCTTCGTCAACCATGGTCGAACATTTATTATTTTTTAAATAGACGTTCACGGAAAACTATCTTGCTTAATCAGGTTGGTGTTTTTGTGGAGTCAAATTTATTATTATTATTAATTAATCATCTTTCAAAATATATACTCTTTGCTATTAATACTTATTAATAGTAAATTCTAAATTACATTCATTACACCGGTTGAAACTAAATATTTGATAGAAATAAACTTTTTTTACGATAATACATATACAGAGAAATGCACCTCACATGATTATTGTCCGGAATTAAAACAAAGTTGGCCAGAATTAAGACGGCTGACTGGAATTAATAGAACCAGGCAAAATTAAGTGAGATTAGACGAAATTAAGTTTTTTGGGGCAAAATTATGTTGAAGTAGAATTTCGGGGCAAATTTTATATTAATTTTGAATTAGATAAAAAGCTTTAAAATTATTAAATTAAGTATAGTATACTAGTCAAAATTATGTCATTTGGCTGCCGAATTATTACTGAATTTGGAAAATTTTAATAATAAAAATATTGATGAATTTTTTATAATTGCTATTATTTGATATTAAAAATATTGGTAAAATATCAGCAAAAAAATATTGGCATATTGTGACAAAAAAATTCAACACAAAATCCAGCAATATTGTAGTAAAAAAAATTTTTTGTATATTGTAGTAAAAAATTCAACAAAAAATTGATATTGTAGCAAAAAATTTAATAC
The DNA here is from genome assembly GCA_910592055.1 of Acaulospora colombiana. Lineage (NCBI taxonomy): Eukaryota > Fungi > Glomeromycota > Glomeromycetes > Diversisporales > Acaulosporaceae > Acaulospora > Acaulospora colombiana. The sequence continues at coordinate 12,052 of CAJVPT010003800.1, forward strand.
TGTGACAAAAAATTTAACAAAAAAATTATTGTAAAAAAAAAATTGATATTGTGATAAAAAATTAGGCAAAAAGTTACAAAATTAATTGACTAATTTATTCATTATTTTTCTCTTGCTTCTCTTTCTCCTCTTACACTTATTTTTCTTTTTCTTTAAAGATCTTGGCTTGACTCTTTTAAAACTAGTTCCAATCAGTTTTACTTTATCAAATATTTTTCAAGATTTTTCTTTTTTTTTTCTAATCTAACTATCACCAAATTTTATCTATTTGGATACTTTTTTCAATTTGTTTCTCACCCTTTGAATTTATTAATAATTTCTTATATTCGGTAATTTTTTATTTTTTGGATTTAACTATTGATTTTTTATCTTTTTCTGTTTTGTTTTCTTGTTCATATTTCAAAATCTCTTCCAAATTATATATTCAATTTGGCAAGCCTTCTAGTGACTTCATTTTATATAAATATGAATTATCATGATATTATTTATAAATTAGCTAGAATGCTTAAATTAATTTCAAATATTTATTCAAATATTTCAACAAAATTCTTTAACTATAAATAATTATAATTAATATTGTAATTATTTGATATAAAACATTTTGTCAAAAAATACCTCTTTAAAATATCAACTATAATCATATACATTTATTCTTCTTTTAATGGATTTTCCAGATCAGTCTCACTTTCTTCAGATAAATATATCTTTGTTTCTTTAATTATATCAGTTAATTTATTCTGATATTTAACAATTTTTTTTTGATTTTCATTCAACAAACAACTATATACTTTTAATTATTTATACCCTTTTCTTAATATTTATTAAAAATTAATATCTGAAGATAGTATAAATGAAAAATATTATTAATCTTACTTTATTTAATCAGCTATTTACATGTAAGTAATAATTGGCTACTTCCAATTTTCCAATTTTTGCTTTTCAATATTTTTCTCTCTAATGATAATATAAAACATCTAACTATTTATTTATTTACTTTTATAAGGGATTAAAATATATGCCATGGATTTTATTAATTTAAGTATCAACTTTTGTAATATTTTTTTATTTACATCACTTGAAAAAACTTTGTTTACCTTCAGTTTATATATATCAATAATGGTTTTTATTAAGGCCTTTATTTCTACTCTCACTTCTTTTGATTTTGGCTTATCTTCAGTAACTGGTTTTATCAGTTTTGACTTTTTATTACTTCTTTTAGATTAAGTTCTTTGATATTTTTCTAAACTCAGCAAATTTTCAGATTCTAATATATCGATTGCTTTGATTCTACAACAACTATAGGATTAAATTCAAATTCTACAGATTTGAGCTGATCAATTTTCTTTTTTAAATCTTCTATTTTATTTTTTTAACATCTGTTTCTTTGGAAAACTTATTATTAATATATTTTATTAGATTTAATTATTTTACAAATTCACATTTTCTCTTTCTAGTTTTTCAACCTATGCATGTAAATCTTTGTTTTTTAAATAAATCATTTAATTAATAAAGATAAATTTTAATAATTTAATAATAATTTAATTCTAACCTTTTTAATATCCTTTCTGATTTAAGTTTTGAGTAACAATTCAACTTCCAATATTGATATTCATGTAACTTTAGATGTTAATATTTCAAGCAATACAATAGATGATCTTCTTCTAAGCAATTCAACTATCATAATAGAAATTGAAGATTTGGTACCAGGTGTTACTGAATGAACTGTTGCTACTTTTGATGCAGTTGATATAAAGGAAGTTTGCTATAGCAAGAAAGGTTGTAAAGTTAAAAAACATATCTAGATAATTTTTTTTGTTCAAACATTTTAGATATTAGAAAAAAAATATTAAATTAAAGGAATATTTAAATAAAATTATTTATATTGTTTAATATAATTTGAGTCTGTATACAATATTATATTATTATTTTTTATATTATATTATAATTCAGAGTTATATATTATATTATATTATATATTATTCATCATATTATACTTGTATTATATTACTATTTAAAACTATTTAATATATCAATTACAACTTTACCACTTTATATTACTATTTTCCAATTTTCAAAATATTAAAAAAACATTTAATTTTGACTTTATTTAATGAATATTTAAAAAAAAATCCTAAAAAAGTAAAAATTACTTGTGACTATAGTAAATGCAATGAATCATTTGTTATTATAATATACAATATATACTTTTTATTATATAGTTAATCAAATTTAAATACTTCTTTAGTTTTATAAGTTTTAAGTTTATATTGATTTATTAACTTAATTATTGTTTATAAAAAATATTAATCTATAATAATTTAATTGAAATATTTACAAAATTAATATTAAACTTTTAAAAATTTATTATAATTTAGTTTGTATTTATGTTTTTTTTTTTTTTTTTTTTTTTTTTTTTTTTTTTTTTTTTTTATTTTTTTTTATTTAAATTTTTTTATTTTTTTTTTTTTTTTTTTTTTTTTTTTTTTTTTATTTTTTTTTTTTTTTTTTTTT